>VXAZ01010494.1:1591232-1834118 GCA_013399875.1 Gymnorhina tibicen | reverse complement strand
AGCTTAAAATTCTCCTTGCAAGCAGTGGTGAGGTCTGCAATATTACAGACTGTTTTCTCTGTAATTCATATAGGTACATGGGGAGGTGGAAAATCCATGTGCGGCCTGTGAAGACCGAGATGTTCTGAAAGGCTTTTAGAGATTTTGAAGAGGAGACGCTTTGTTTTCAGGATAGAATAATTCATCCTTAAAAGACTAAACCCTATGTTATGGCCCATGACTGGCAGTGTGAGGACACTAAGATTTCATGGGAGAGATATTTTTTCACTTCAGCAGATTGTTTTCCAGGCAGACTGCTGAGTTGTGAAGAATCCCACGGCATAGCAGAAGAAACTCTTTTCCCTAAGCATAAAAAAGACTCTTAAAGAAATGCCACACTGACCGAATCCTATGTTTTGTTTTCCCTTGGGTGGGTTGGTTGGAAAGAGGGGGTGCTGAGAGAGAGAGGAGAGTTTGCTTTATTTCTTATTATTTCTTTTTACTTTTAATTCTGTTAGTAATAAACTTTCTTTATTTTGTAACTGCTTAAGTCTGGACCTGTTTCGCCTTGTAGTTTTCTTGTTTCCCTCAATAATCCTTATTTCCCCTTATGCAAATAATTAGATTTCGTGTGCTTGGCGTTTAACTGCGTCAAACCACGACACCCATCTTATGTTAGGAAAGACGCCCGTGTCCTGTACAACCTTGTTTCATCCACAGACTGTACTTTATCCTATGTAATGAATGAGGCACAGATTCCATAGGAAAAAGGAACCAGTTTAAATCATCAGAGATTGCTGCACAGGACCTATGCTTGCAGGATATTTTAACAATGATTAAAAATGTCCAAATATTTATTTTTAACATACCTTCCAGACTGTTTTAGAAAAACAAATATGACTTCTTCTCTCTACCAAAATGCAATTGTACAGCAATACATTGATTTTCCTGTCATTTGTCATTAAACTTCCTTGAGTGTAGCAGAGATAAGCAGCAACTAGTCAATGTAACTACTGAATATATTTCTTTCTTTAGGGTTAAATAATAAAGGAATGACTGGAGAATTTCCTGTTTGCTTCCTTAAAATGTCATTTCATACACTCTTGGCTCTAATCCAGGTTTTGATCACAATATTACACAAGGAAAGACTACAGACCTTTGTGTCCCTCTCCCTCTAAAACTGATCCCTTTGAGATCTCAAAGCACACACACTGAGGAGGAATCAAAATTCACAGAAGGCTGTGACAGTGCAATAATAAATATCAGTCATAATATCTTTTTCCAGTTTCATCTGTCTGCTAAAATAACGTGGAAAAAAGTGGTTTATTGAAAACTACACACAACTAAGACAATAAACAAGCATTTTATTCCCCATTAATTAAGGCCTCTAATCTTGATGGGAAGCCTAGTCCAGGTGAATGCTAAGATGCCTTTAATTGTCAGACCTCCATTCTGCCACTTTACACTGCTGCGGTTTTTTTGTAAAGCTGTTTTGTCTAGCTGTTCATTTTAATTTTTATCACTGTACAGTTTTACTAAACTTCAAGATAGCAAAATTTAAAAGTCCTTACATGAAATTTTGATATAGAAATTCTGCTGTCATCACAAGAAAATATTTTAGGAATTATAAATTGAATGGAAATTTTTTCCCCTTGTTCTTACTTGCCTTTGACTGAGTTAGCCATTACTAATTCTTTCAAGAAATGGAGTTGTTTGTCACTCTTATTTTATACACATCATATTTTATAAAAAAGATAGAGAAACTTAAATCCTTCTAAAATTCTAGTTCTCATAAAATTTGGTTTTTTTGAATCACACTTTAGGTCATACCCTCACAACTGCATGCTTATATATAAAATATTTTCTAGTTTTTAACTTTGGCAATCTGTTTCTCCTGCGCTCTTATATTATCAGTTTCAGGATGCAGAGAAATGTATCATTCAATGACCTTTTCTCTAAGGCAGTGTGTCTAGATGCATCGTGGCCTGTTTGTGCTTTTCAGTATAAATCAAAACTGAAGACCCACTTATTTTTGCTTTGCTTTCAAACTTATAGAATTTGGTATTGGAGACTACGTCACAAAATGATTTTTTCAAATGTTCTTTCCGATATCTTACCATGAGAAAAAAATTACGTAAGTCAAGATGATGGGATAAAAATTGAAGAAACAAAGAAATTTTCCATTTGAGATCTCAAATTAAAATTTAAATACTACAAAAAGCTGTTAAAAAATTCTATTAACACTAAGTATAAAACTGGTCTTTATTTTCCATCTGAAAGTATAGTTGACATATTTTTGTTATCAATGTCATCAGACTTTTCAGAAGCAGAAAAGCCATGCGCGTCCTAGACAGGAAATTAAATATTCAGACATATTTTTCACAGAAACATTTTAATTAAACCTCTATTTCTACTCTATACTTTGACTAGCAGTAGTAGACACTATCATCTTTTTCATTGCTTTGCTTTCTGAGACAATTTAGTTTTCAAATAAGAGAGTTTTAAGTAAAATATTCCCTGATCTCTGAGTTCCACTTCTGGATAATTACTGAAAATTCATTTGAATTTTCCTCTTCCTCTATGAAGAATCAGAGTCCTGTTGCATTGGTTGCAGTCTCCAGCTTCTTGAACTAATGCTTAAATAACTCCCATGTTTGTAAGGAGCCTCAGCTGTATGCTGTGAATCTCAGAAGATGTGTGAAACACACATCTGTTTTCAACTGTAGAATGCACAACGTTTTAATGAGTTTTCATTCAAATTTAAAGAAGGACCTACATGTTTTTCTTGTATTTATCTTTTTTGCTTTTGACAGAACAAACCACTATAAACTGCTCCATGTAATGAACTTACAGATCCTCTTAACATGGAAATTGCAGGGTTAAATTTTCATTCCACAGCAAAAAAAACAGATCTGTAAAACGTTTTTTAAAGCCGTGTGTCCCTTGCGGCTTTAACCCCCTGTTTACTGCTGTTTAGAGAGCACTTAATAGCTCTCCGTATACGCAGATTTGCAATTTTTGTTCTCTAAATCAAATTATGAGTTATAAAATACACATATTGGCTGGAAGAACTCTGCTAGTATCTCTTCCGGCTCAGGAAAGCTTCATATTTTTATACAAAACTGTGTGTTGGCGTGTGTCCTATGAAGTATGGTGAGTGACAGTCATGTTACCAGAGCCACTTGACTCTGCGGTCATCTAATGAGGACCACTGCAATTTATAGTTCTCCAGGGAAAGAGCTCTTAGAAATGGTGCAGCCTTGTAAAGGAAACACAAAAGATGGAGTAGAACAGCTGTTACACCCTGGTCACTCAAACCTAGGGCTAAACCAAGATTCTTTTGCTGTGGGTAGACGGAAAGGAGAAGATCCTAACCACATATTTTCAAGAGGTAAAAAACTCACGAAAGTTTACTGGCAAACTACAGAAAACTAAGGAACCTTGGCAAAAGAATGAATACAACATAACATCACTTACTACAGCAAAGACTTGGTCCACTGAACATAGGAAGCCTTATAATCCATTCGATGTTACATTCCGTGAGAAGAGAGTTAGAAGAAGAAGAAGAAAGGGAAAAAAACCAGAAAGATGGGAAAGATATAGAAAAACAGACGTATAGCTACCAACTCCTGGGTTTCAATGATATAAAACTCCAAGATGAAGGTAGGGTTAAAGGACAAGGTGCTTGCCTCATGGTGAACCTTCTGAAACCTTTTTGGCCTGTCGTGGGCCTTCCTCCCAGGTGGGACTTTTGTTTTCTCGGCCACTTAGGCTGGGTTAGGTGACAGTGGGGAGCTGCCTCCAGTGTGCCATGACTGCCAGACACTGTGGAGCTGAAGGGTATGGGGGGCAGGGCACCACATCACCAGAGCAAGGGCTGACCCACCCCCTACCACACATTCCAAGCCCTCAAGATGTCTCAAAACAGATCACCTTTTCCAGTCTCTGACAACAGCATAGAATTAATTTCGTACTTCTGTACTTTAACTACTCTAGAGTCTGTCCTATAAAAGGAAAATTAGAAGTAATCACGTTTCACTGACAAGCTCAAAAACTGTGAAATAATAATGCCTCAGTGTGTGAGGAAAGTAAGATAATTGGTTTGTACCACGCACCTGTCATTGACTGGCAAAAAAATTAGAAATAAACGCATCTGGTAGAATATTCAGGAGACTGGTTGACTATACATTTTTCATAAGACATTTCCTTCTATGTAAAACATCATAAAATCAATGTACAGCATAATTTTACACAGACTATCAATTTCTGAATCAAAACAGACATCCTTTATTGTAAATGGAAGTTCTTCTGATTCTTGCTCTAGCTAAACAGAAGATACAACAATGTCCTTCTAGTCTTGCTTTTTGTATTAGAAATTTCATTAGTTTGTCCAGAATGATTCTGACTGACTTAGGTAGACATTTAATAAGGCTCATTCCTTAAATACTGTAAGTGACATTAAAGCAGCAGTACTAAGAAACTGAATCTGTATTCAAAAACTGAAGAATTGCAACTGTTTGATAGATTCTCTTCTTTAAAGGAAATTGCTGGAAAGGACTCCAACTGTGTTCAGCTTCTGACCAAAACCACCTCTTATAAGATTTTAAAAACCAGGCCAAAGATAATAATAAAACTTAATATAGGAGCAAAAAGAAGTGTTTATGACGTTACGTTTCTGCCTGAGGTCTTTTGAGATCTTCCTTTCATCTCACATTCATTTTTTTCTAAGGTAATATAGAGTTCTCTTTTCAAAATATTTTTTCTCTTTTTTATGTTTTTTTTCTTTTTAACAAAGAAAGAAGATTTGTGTAATGGTAATGTATACCTAACTACCCTAAGAATAAGCAAGAACAATATACTCTAAATTGATGGGAGTCATTTTGTTCCTGGAAAAATCCTATAAAGTATATGGGTTTGGAATTTACAGACATAAAATAAAATTACCACTCTACTGATGTTACATGATATAGATACTTATATATCTTAAATATGTCATTCTTATGCAACTGATAATCATGTAATCTGAAATAATATAATCAGTTATAACTGTGAAGTATATATAACTGTTTGTGTGATCTGTGATGGTATTCTATTTTGTACATAAAAGCTTTTATGTATTGGGCTTTTTTTTCCTTAGAATGGTATTCTCAATTTATAATAGTATAACTTAGAACTGAATCCATTGCATTCTGCTGCAATTTGAAACTGGAAAAAGCAGAAAAAATATGCAATCTCTGAACAACATCAGGAATATATATAAATGTATATATATGCACTTTACGTATCCTTCAGATCTGTAATACTGGTGTAAAAGTAAAGAGCATCTTGTTCTCTTTTTTCACAAGAATTTAGTTCACTTACTTCAACTATCTTGGTGACTAAGGAAAAAATGCACATATTTTAGAATCCACAAGTTCTAAACTGTTGGGGATTTTTTAAGGAATCAGTACCATCACAGAAACACTTTCAAGAATACCTTTGTATGATCAAACCCATGCAATTAGTAACAGGAAGATAACAAAAATTTAGCTACACCCTATATAAATTATCTCACTGCAGATATTTAAATTTTATTTTGAGTTTAATCTTATTGGTATTACTCTTATCTCTCTTCTCGCTTCATATGTTCTTTGATTTAAGTGTCCTTCACAAGTGTCCAGTAATATAGAAGTCCCTGCTTTTGAACTTAGCTGTTAACAGTGTTATATCAGTCTGCTGATACTTCAGATGAAGAGGAGGGATCCTGTACTATAGCTGAAATCAGCTGGTCCCTAGCTTATATATGAGAGCATACTGTGTGATGGTGACATGCAGGCTGATTCTTTCCATTTGCATCACCTTAGAAAGTAAAAGGGATGAACCTAATAACCTCTAGGAGAATGTCATTATTTCAAGCAATAAAAATCTGCACACTCAGAATCATACAGCCAAGCTTATCGCTTCAATTAATTTTACATGTTCTTTTCGTTATTTTACTTAGATGTTGCTACTTGTTAGTGGTAGTGAGACTTTACTGAAAATCCCTCAGAAGACATCTTTCAACTTGTAGTGGGTCTAAAATGGAGAATATGGAGATAAAGAAATGTGTGGGGCAATAAATTAATCCAGGGGCCACTTTATTCCATGGCTACATTTTTTGCATAAAAAGTACTTCTCACAGCCAACAGGGACTCTAGCACCTCAGGATTCATTAAAACCAAAAATAAAACACAGATTTATTTCCAACTTTCCTTGCTATAACCTTGAAAGCATGAGCAGTGTCTGTAACCAATGGAAGGTAGCAGAGTGTAACCAAATGTCTTCCTGAGATGAAGAAAATTTGAAATTATATCTCTGAGACCAATGAACGTTTCCATTTATCTCACTCAGGGCTTTGCAGACTCCATAATCCCATATCTACAGATCATGTCATTTTTTCATAATATTATAGAATACCATGCTTTCTTGTAGCCAGTCACCTAATATTTTGGGTGTTTTCTGTTTGGTCTTTCCTGCCCATTTGGGAGATTCTGTTCACCTGTTTCTTATTCTGTAAATTCTCCAGAAGTGGGAATTAATCAGATTTTGTGCATGCTCAGTTCACTGTTCTGTTTTATAACGTATTTCTCTTTTACCTTGTTCTTATACCATCACGTTTAAAAAAAAAAAAAAAGGGTCATTCTGATGATACAGGCTTCAGGCAAATTTCAGTTGCCCCACTTACGTGATGTCAAGGATTTTTTCCATTCTTAACTGCTCAAGGAAACTTCTAAATACTCAAAGAATAAAATAGTCACCAAAAATCTCTCAGGAAGCTTTATTACTACCCAGAGAGCAGTCCTGATCCCTCAGCCCACAGCCATACAGGACTCTTTAAAATAACCCAGTTAAGAACTCACTGTCTGGTGTAAATTGATTGTGAGCTCCATCACTGACCATGAAGCCAATTTAACCTCAGCTAAATATCAAGTCCTCACAAGCTCTGACAAGTGTTTTTTAAATGAATACTATTGTACAGCAACTACTATAGTCCTTTTGCTCATGGAGTATAAGATCAGTCAAGGTAATAAAATCTCCTACAATTGTCTATTAAAAATAACCTAGAGAGTTATTTTCTCTTCTCCTCTCTTCACCTTAACAAATAGACAAAATCTCTGACTTCTCTTCAAAGAATCTTCCAAATCTTCTGCCTATTAGATTCTGCAGGTGTTTTCCCTTTTAGTTTTCTTGCACATTCCTATATTTTTGCTAGAATTAGTTCATTGGTAGAGGGAATTTTGGACAACTCTTTCTGTGAATACTGACATGACCATGTGTCTAAATTTCATCACTGTATTACCAGTGTCAGATTGATGTTTCAATCTGTCCTGAATTCTTGATTCACTCAGTAAACTTGGTCAGTATGGGCATAATATGAAGATATTAGTTTTCTTTGGTTTCACTAATCTTAACTTTTTTGGTAATTTCCTTTGAATGTTTAACTTTGTTTTAGGCTTATTTTTTCAGACAAGTATTTATACTGAACATTTCAACTATATGATAGAATCAAATAAAAAGACAGCACAGTGTACACATTCAATTGATGGCTTTTAAAATTTGCATGAGAGAAAATACAAACTGGCATCTACCTGTAAACATTGCTACACAATATGCTACAGTAGACTGAAAATTCAGAGGCTTTGGCCCATATAATTTTATTCTACTTCCCTCCACAGGATCATTCCTAGGGCTGATGTTTCACTGTAAAGAAAAACAACAATGCAATTCAAACCACTAGATAGCAAACAGCTGAAATTAGCTCTTTTTCCAAAACAATGGGGTGCATTTTCTCTCTGCACAGCTCATCATTCATGGAAGAATAGTTTTCATGGGAATTCAAGCAGATTATACATTACAAATAGGACTGCTATCCACATAAATTTTGCAAAACTGTTTCACTCAGAAAATAAATTTGAAAAATGGGCACAGCATATAGATCAGATACTTGAAGGAAAACTTGCCTGTATTTCACATGTAAAGTTGAGCAGAGAAAACTCTCAAAACCTTTCATGAAGCACTGCCCTGGCTGCCACACATCCTTGTGAAGCACTATGGGTGCACAAATTAAAATGTGATACCCATAAGGAAGGCAAGATCATTTACCTTTGAAGCATCATAACCTCATACAAAATTCCAGTACCTTTCTCTCTGACATTGCAAACCCATCAACATTCTGCTGTTTTGACATCCCATTTCTGCAACAACTGCCCAAAAGCAAGTTCTGTAAAACAGAAAACTTTTGTGCCAAAATAATGCACTTTACCTTGGAAGAAAAAGCTTTTAATCTGACTATGGGATAAAAAGATACATCTCAACTGTACTCAAGTACTTCCCATCTTCACATGAAATGCATGTCCCCTGGTGCCCATGTAGGGAGCAGGAGCTGTAGCTGATAACGATCTCTCTTTCAGGACAGTCTGAGATGTTGTATTCTCTCTCTGAAATATGACCTGTCCCAGACCTGCAAGATTGGTCTTGTTCTGGCAGTCATTGAAAACTGACAAGTTTTCAAGATACTGTCAGTACACCCTTAAGTAACACTTGTGTCAGCAATACACCACTTTAAGTGATGACATTCATCTTCCTGTAAATATAAGACAGAACAACATTAAAAGCAGTAGTATAACTAGAAAAACACCATTAAAAGCCCCCCAAAAATAAAAAACAAAAAAACCTCAAACCCAAATTTTCTTTTTTTTCCATTTGACCAAAAAATGTACCACTGATTTTTTATTGAGAAAACCTAAACATATTTATGCCAAAATATGGCAATTTGTCAGTAATAATAGTAATAATAATATACAACTTGTGTTTTGTTAACTTGTCTTTACAAAATTCTATATGTATAAAATATATGTATATGTATAAAATCTATTTTTAAAATTCATTATAATGAAGTTGCTACAAACTTGATTTTAAATTACAGATATATGTTACAGACAGGGGATACTATATTACTATAATACAGGGATATTATATTACTGATAACAATAGCTATATAAGTAAATGAGCAGAAATATAAAAAATACTAATTTAAGAATAAACTTCCTAAAAATGCAGAATCAAAACAATTTTTTCTTCTTTCTGATCCTTCCAGAACCTATAAGCTTCAGATTTCTACGAAGCCTCTCACTGAAAAACCTACGGCAACTTAAAAAAACAATTTGCCTTCATTGTGCTTGTGATTCTGTTATAAAACCACAGAGTACAAAGGTCTTAATCTTCCTTTTGAAATTAATTGGGGATTTTAGTTGAATCCATTCTGGCTTGGTTAGGAAAATGAACTGTTATCCTTCTGGTAAAAAAACCAAAACAACAAAACAAAAAAACAACCTAAAATACAGATAAAATCCTATTTAATATTTTTACTTCTTGCAGCTGATACTTTTTGAATAAAACTCAGGTAATTTATTCACATCTAAAAAACCCTGGACTCAGTGTCCTAGTCCACTACAGCTGTCTGATTAAAGCATCATCAACGGCCAGCCCTTGGAAACTTAGGAGTTAATCTCAGAGCACATACTCTGCTGAGGCTTATATCCAGGCATCAAAATGCACCATTAAAAGCCGCCTATTTCTGCTCCATTCCCACATGGCAGTATAAGTTAACAGCCCCAAAACCATGAGAACTGAGCTCCACTGTGTTGCTTAGTCTTACTCCTCTGTTTTCAGCCTGATGGGTCTGAAGCTTCTTTGATCTATAACCGATCTTGTTTTTATGAAATAGGCAGAAAAGCTTTATGCAAACAAAGACGACTTATGCTTACCCCCTGAGGCCATTCAATTACACTTCTTCATTCTTGAAATAGTCCAACACATAATCATTTCCCAAATCTGAACAAAAGTTTCAATCAGTTTGAGACCGGGGTTCAAGAAACAAACTCTTGAAATTTCATCTTTGTCCTGAGGCCTCCTAAATTTCTATCAGTGTCCTGCAAAGCCTCCCATCTCCCACACCTCCTCTCAGTCATGTAGCACCTCTCCTTCCTTTTCACCCTATTTGCCATTTGACTTTACACTATACCTGTGTATTCAAGCCACAGGTTCTTGGGTGAAATTTCCTTAGAACAGGAATAAAAAAATAGACTGAGTCTGATGGACTAAATCTCTTTTGCCTTGCCTTACCACTCTTCTCCCAATGCACTGGAGGACTGTAAGGAAAGGGAGATTGACACAAAGGAGAGAAAAGAGACACCTGCTTGAGGAAAATAGGAGCAGAAAGGAGGCAGCCCTTTAAACGAGGAAGGGCTGCTCTGAGTGTAGTAAGTCATGCAGTGATGTCTGTGAGGAGGGGGCTTATTTCAGCATCTGATGAGAGAACTCATGTGAAGACTGTCATTGCATTCTGCAGCTTCCATCTCATGACAGCCTCCCTTTCACTTGTATGTCTATACTTTCTCATACTGTCCATATAATATTGTGCTCCTTAGGCTTTGTTTGAAAACTTTTTACCAGAGTTCATTGGGAATATGGTCCTTTGTGTTGAGAGATGCTTAACTTCTGAATAAAAACAACAGCTTCCTGGTGCTCTTGACGTAAGTTGGAAATTGTGTAAAAAAATATCACTCCTTCCAGTATAGATTGGTAGCATTAAGGTAGTGCTGGTAGTGGTAACTGCTAGTGTTACTCTGTCCATGCCTTTCAGCTTCAAATAACACTAAGTAACATCAGGCTGGCAAAAGACATAATTAATGTAAGATAGCAAGCACTACATCCAAGTAATGGAGATCACAAAAGGTTGACCAACTTTCTTGAGTCCTTTGTTTGGTTTATCTGTAATTTGGTGCTCTTCCTTCCTTTCTTGTAATTACTCAGGGTAATCTACAGGTCCAAGTTTATCTTTCTTTATGTATGGCCTTTTTACCTCAGGCGGAAGGATGCACTGACTACTACTTAAATATTTTAACTATTTGCTTGCTGACCAATAGATGTTTTTTATTGAATTTTCTACATATATGAATATAAAAATAAAATCAGAGAATATGAGCAAATATAGCTGAAAGTTTTCATAGCCTCATAATTCCTTACTCTAAGTCAACTTCTTATAATAGGCATAGTTTAGCTTTAAGAAAACGCCACCTGTCTGTGTTCTGCAGCTGTGATAAATTAACATTTCAATGCATTAATATTTCAACCTGGCCATAAAACTGCCCAGGCACTTATTAAAAATTAAATGTTGGCTTTTTGTATGTAAAAATAGTATAAATTTCCTGAGGTGGCAAAAAATAGTAACAACTTATTCTTTTTCTTATTTTTAAAGAAAAATCCTAAAGTCATTTTCCCCCTTTTCCCCCACCCTAGAATTTCATGGTCCATTTCTTTTCTGATTTATATTACATCTTTCTATGATCAAAATTACTGTATTCAAACAAGATATTTAAATGTATTAAGATATTTTCTGAAAGGAAACAGTCCCATTTCAAGGGAATATAGATACGAATTCAAATGGGCTCAGACAGTTCAGGTTAGAATACAATTTACAGCAAATTAAAGGTAATTTTAAAAAGAGTGTGGCCAAAACAAATGACAGTAAAAATGAAAGCATAGAAATATGTGATTTTTTAAAAACATATAAGCATATCTAAATCGCAATTTCCAAGGTGATAACCATTTTAAATCTTTTTTTGAAAGCAATTATCACAGAACCAATGTTCAAGAGAGATCATTGCTAAGTATTCTAAAAGAGATGTCCTACAGAGAAGTAGTAAAAAAAACCCACCAAAAAAATAGAAAGATAATGTTACTCTTCTTATTTGGCATTTAGGAGATATTAAGAACAGGGCCCTATGTATGCACAATATGTCACATTGAATACGATCTTAAAAGTCATTCGTCTTTTCCACAGATGCATTTTTTTTCTCATTTCCTTCCTATTTGAATTTTCATAGGCTTTTATTATCTGTAAATCAGAAATAAAATATGTTTTAAAGATTATATATTGATATTCTGTTGACTGCCATACTTGCTGATGAAGAAATACATATAAATTTTTCTACTTTATGGCTAGTGTACACAGTAACATTAGCTCAAACAAATATATATATGTGTGCAGCAGTTTCTGATAACTGCACTAGGACTGCTGCAGAGTAACATATCTTGGTAAGCAATGCAATTTGAGGAAAATCTTATGTAGAATGTAAAAATATGGTCTTTTTTTGTCCCATACTGGTAAAAATATGGCCAAACTCACGTTCCCAGACATTTGTTTTATATTCTATTTTCGAATTTTTCTTTATATATAAATATACACACACACACACATATACATATATCCATATATATAGATATATGAAGACTGCAGATATATAAATAAGGATTCTCCCTCTTTTCACTAGTGCCATTCTTATGTAACTCAAACTCAGCAAACACATCACTCTTTTTCCTGGCTTAGCTTTTATACAAATCCAGTTGCCCTACTTTGCCTACTGCAAACTCCACAGTGACACTTGCTTCTCCAACAGATTTTTTAAACAAATGCAAAAAATTGGAAATAAAAATAGTGTGGATACAGTGGGACAATTTGGGGCCTGTAAAACAAGTAAAATCATTTACAAGTATTTAGTTTGAATATCACAAAACAGGGTTTGTTTAAGAATATACTTATTTAAACAATCATAAATTTGGTTTTGCTCAGATGAAATAGAGAGAGAAAACAAGTCACTCTGGGAAAGACCTCTGTATTCTCTCTATATTAAGGACCAAGAGTGGGACTGTGAAAGGCTTAAGAAATGGAAACAGGTATTCAGCTCCAGCATTATTCTTTTGCTCAGATCTGTTTACATAAAAGGGCAATAAAAACTTTTCACTTGGGTTGCTAAAAATATGTAAAATGTCTAATACATGAAACTACATTTGTTACCACACAAGGATTTTTAAAAAACACCAGAAACAAACAAAACCAACCAAACCAGGTTAGATATAGACACCTGGTTGATAAGGTTGTTCTCACAGCTAAGTCCAGTAAAACAAGGCTCAGAGAGAACAGACCTGACAAGCGTCAGCTGAGGAGTCACAAACTCAATACAAAGCTTATGGACAGCTGCAAACAATGATAATATATTACAGCATCCTGGGGTTACAACTTCTAGTACTAAATGGTAGTGAGAACTTAAATAAAGAAATGTTAATTCAACTTAAATAACTACAGGAAATCTATAAAGGCAAAACATAACTTCTGCTTTGGAATTTGGTCTTACATTTCTGCTCTTGTAAAAATTATTTCCCATTTCCAAGTTAATCTACAGAACTATAACTGCTTGTTCTTGACCCTAGTCTAAGTCTCTACAGTCTCCATACAGGCTTTTTCAATCAGACTGTCACATTCTCTGCAGAAAGGAAGTACTCTTAAAATGTAATAGATGTGATAGCAATAGCCCTTCTGTTCAGAGGCAACTCTTTTTGGACGGAAAAAATACCTATTTTTGGAAATACATGTGTATTTTAGAATATTTACCAATGCATTCAAAATATCCTTATAAATACATTTGAAAAACTAGGTAGTATCTAGGGAAAATAAAAATCTCTGTTATTTCATCTCTTAGGCCAATTCCCACTCTGAGGTAGTAGATTGGAACTGACTTCCATGCAAAGTATACACAAAATATGATACTCTCCACTGTAGAGCTTCATGTGACTCATATAATTATTAGTATGTGAAATTCCAATGTAAATGTCAATAGATCCTCCCTTGTAATCAGACTTCCCTATGCTCCAGAAATATGCAATTTTTTCTGCTTATGATATTGTTTTTAAATCCTAATTAATATCTAAATTCACATTTAATTGAATTTAGTTATGACTGTCTATATGCTAATATTTTGTAGTTGCAGGCCATCTGTTTTGGTGCAGGAGTTTCCCATCTGTATTTAATAATTTACAGACAAATGGACTTTCTTTTATCTTTAATCTCCCTCCCTTCCATTTCTTTGTTTTAGCTCACAAAATCTGAACTACAATCAAGTGACTGAGGTACAACTTTACTTGCTTACAGAGTAAACACATAGTTCCTTAACATTGCATAAAAAGAAGAATTTACAGAGAAAATTCAATCTTCCTGTTATTTTTCAAACTGTTCAGTTATAAATATTCTGTTTGTATTGTACTATTTGCTGCCAATTTTGTGATCTAGGGTACATGAGCTCCATAGACTTTTGTATCTTTACAAAGTGTTCTAATATTAACATTTTCAAAAGAATTAAACAGTCATATCCTAATTTCTTGAAGGGGGAGGTGATTTTTTATTTTGGGGTTACCACCAGTAATAACGCGTCTTTGCACCTTCACTTCACTAAGATATACAGCGTTCATTCATACATTACATGTGTTCCCTCTCTTTTTTAATTTCTATATGTTCCTCTCTTAAATGAGGAAGAAACTTTAGGGTTACAAGGCAACATTGGGAAAAGAAATGCATCTTCAGGTTCGTTAAGTCAGTATTAGTTGTGGTGCAGATAATACACAAAGTGCTTTATGAAAACTTAGAGGAAAACATAAATCTATTTTTATTCACATGGAGCCTAGGTCTCAACTCTTTTCACCTTGCTTCTATTCCACCTTGCCATATGACCTCTGGGCGTGACACACCTCTGGGTGTGCACCCTGCCTGGTTAGATATCCCTGGATCACAAGAAACCAGAGCCAAATTTCACTATCAGATAGCTGGTTCTTTCACATAAAAGAAATTCAGGTGTGTGGTTGGGCAGGGATTACTATTGTCATTGCTGTAAATAGGTGCTGGTCCAAAAGATAAAGTAACAGGCATGCTAAAAAGCAGGAAAAGGCATCCTAAGGAAGGAACTGTTCCCTCATTCTTGAATAGGATCCCTTACCGCTGCTGAATTCCCTCCTCCTTCCCTCCCTTCCGCTCTCTCTTTCTCCTTCTCTCTCTGGAGTATAAAGGTACCTGTAGGAAAAGAAACGTAAATAAAGATGCTATCCTAATTAAACACCTAAAGTGGGATGGGAGTAATTTGTGCCTAAAATAGTTCTTTATTTGTTTCCCATTTTCTCTTGGCCTCATTAATTTCAAATGTCCAATTTAAATTGATACACAAGGACCTGAGGGTTGTTTTATATTATCTTATACACCGCCCTTCACAATTGATCCTAGATCTAATTTGAGGCTCCTGGACACTGCTGTCATGCAAATCATTATAACAAGTATGACTCAAGGATTTGGCCAGTTATGAGAAAAGCAACACATGAAGCTCAAAATTATAAAATGGTCAGGGGGATCACACTGGCTACCAGATCTTCTGCCTGTATCCATGGAGCAATATGGTCGTTCTCCAGCAGAAAATTTGGCTTTTATTTTGAATATTTGTATGTTTCAATCAGACAATGTATTTTAAGGAAAATGTTGAAAAAAATAATGGAAAATATATGTTTTTTTGCTGAAATTATTTTTTCAGATATTCTGTCTTTAACACTGGATCACTCATGGTCCCTTCAAAGTCACTGGAGAGGAACAAAGCCATCTACAAGACAAAATAAAAAGAAAACTGCATGTCCTTGTTATCAGCCTTGTATTTGCAGGGTTAAACTGTTTATTCAACTTCATCTTTTCTTTTCCAACTTCTAAAACTGAATAAAGCCTCTGTTTAATTAGATAACTCACCTTTATTTGTAACTTCAGGTTATCTAATAGAGGAAAATGACTTGGTATTTGTATTTTACCTAATTTTAATTTAATGTCACTTTAAGATAATTTGTTTGTGGATTTTAATTGTCCAGTGGTTTATGTGATGCGCCTTGATCATTAGGAGAGTCTAGGCACTACAGAAATTTAATTTATTCTTAGTAATACCTTTTCTTGCACAATGTAGTGGTACTGCATAGGCTTCAGTAGGTGATGGTGAGGCAACAATCTTCAGGAAGCTCTCACAGCAGGAATGAGAAGAATAAAGCATGACATGGGACTCATCTAACACATCCACTGACCTACATCTCCGTTGCTGCTGCAAACTTGATTTTGAGTTAATGAACCAGTTTGCTTTCTAGTCAATGGATAGTTGTGACTGAGATCTCCAAAGAAACGTCTGTCCACTGAACGTAAAGCACCTGAAAAATCTTTATTGATTTCTGCCTCTTCCTGTTGGAGAGAGACTCATTGCATGGCTCATTGTTCTGCGCTTCAGCCCCAAATGACCAGAACAGCAATTTGGCCTAAATGTGAGCTTTCTATAATTTATGCCCTCCACACCCTCACCAGCTGGAGAAAGAATTCAGTCCATGGGCAAGTCCCACCGGTGAGTGGCAGCAGCCCTTAGATGTTGTGTAACCAGAAGGGCTACTTAAGCATTACCTAAACTACAAATTCAAGTTCATTGTATACAGTGATGATGACTGTCTACAGTAATGAAACCATGTCAAGATGCACTAAGAGATTGAAGCATGATAAGAGACAGAAAAGACTTCATGATTAGCTTAGACAAAGAACTTGACGGAATAAACAAAACAATGCATGTTGTAGATAAGATATATTCTGGCATCAACCTTTCTAATTGTATTTCATCCAGTGAAGCTGACAGAAAAAGTTTTTAAATTTGCTTACAGGAAGAACTTTTTTATACTCCATATGATTAAATTTTTTAAATTTCTTCCAAAATCTACCATGGAAGGAAAATCCTAATGAGAATAAAAGTAAATAGCTGTTTGCATAAATCATAAAAATACTTACAGCGACTTTTGGTAGAAGACCACATAATATGCTTGCACAGATGTACAAGATATTATAATTTTGTACTACGTGAGAGGCTAAGCCTTGATTTATCCAGAAGAGACACTGAAAATGTGACAGCACAAAAAAAAGGGTCAGGCTCTTACTCCACTGTGCATCATACTGAGATATAATTGCTATGTCTGTTAATCTCATGGGAGCAAAGCAGAGAGTTGTACCAAGTCCAGAGCATTAGATATGACACACAGCCTTAGTTGGTCATTATTTAATTCTGTGCCATTGCATACACATTGTGCCACTCAGTGGCCTTCCCTATTACAGAAGTTGGTTGCATTACAGTTAATTTTTTCCACTTAATTAATATTTTTTTTTACCTCTAAATTTCTTTCATATCTGCTTTATGTAGTTGGTAAAAATATATATATTCAAGTTGTTGTTCATAAATTTATATTAATTGGAAAAGATTAAGGATTATTATTAAGTTACAAGAATTATTTAAGAAAGGATTTTTTTGCTTTACTTTGAACACTGATAATCAGTCATTCTCTAAGACAGGTTCAAGACCTAGAAATGCAGCATCCCTGTTAGGAACTTATTATGAATTCTATATGCTGGATCCTTCAGCACTGAAGACAGTAGGAAAAAATTTCCCACACACTTCACATGGGAATATGGTCATACCATCCAAATGTTGTGCTTTATCATTATTCATAAAGCACAAATTTAAGAACTAACACGAACCCTAAAGTTTAACTAAGTTAAATTCATGAGAATATTAAATGTAAATTTGTGAAAAGCAGTAATAAAGAGTCAGAAATAAATATCTCTTTTCTTTGAGTCTTTCCAGAACAGTCACCTTGCAGTGTTAATGAATTTTTCCATGGGACTCAAAGGTGAGATTTAAGCATCATACAGTAACAAATATCAGCTAAATATTTGCCAGATTTTTGTGTTCTGAAGATCACTAGATATTCTATGAATAATCACAGGCACTATTTAGCACCACTTGTCATTTAATCAATTCTTCTTATAGCTTCAAATTATGCTTATGTTTGTGCTAGCACTTACAGACACAACCCTTACGAAAGAAAGGAGGAAGTGGGGGAAATCAGTTGCTGATTTTTTTTCCTCAGGGAATGCAAACTCCTGCTTCTGATTAGCACATTATCTTTACTTAGCTTCCTTTCTTTAGGTTGGTCTCTTGCTTGGCTGACTAGCACAGCTTGGTCCTTTAGTGATGTCTTCCTTACTGCTACTCTGAGCCTCAACAATAGCTCCCACGTAGCTGGCAAGAGCAGGATGTGGTGACAGACTTAATGCTTTGTGTCAACAGGATAAACAGCATGCTCATCTTGAGAGCTTTATCAGATTAACCCTGGTGTAGCAGCTTCAATAAGATATATTAATATCTCTGCATGACCAGCTGTACCTAGAAAATATTAAGCTATGTAATTTTTTTCCATTTCCATCCAAATGTATTTTGATTGCTATCTGGAGAAAAATCAGCTGTGAAAACAAATGGCAACATGCTTGTTCCCAATATTATTTGTCCTTACAGAAATTATGCAGTAATTAAAAATAAATAGATTAGTTAAAATAGTAATTAAGCCTCACACAAGGGAAGCCTTACTCACACAGAGATGATTTTGGGTTCATTGGCAATGTCATGCATAGAAGACTTTCCAGAATTGTGCTCTAGCTGCAATTATCGTGCATATACATAAAGATGTTGCATTAGTAAAGTCTATGGGATAGAAATTCAGCTGTTGTAAATAGTGAGGTTGGCAGTGAATTCAATTCCACTGATTTACACCAGCAAAGACTCTGACCTGATGTGTTTCAAAGCGTTTGTAAAAATAAAATCTTCCTCCCAAAACTTCTCCTGTGATACAGTGTTTGTGTACTTTAAAACTAGATTAATTTCTCCAAGCTTGAACATTCCTTATTAGCCACTGTCTAGTCAAAACGAATCAAGATCTGTGATTAGAACATGGTTTAATACAGTGTTTAGTCATATAGGTGCACAGTTTAAGGTAGCCTTTAGGTGCAGTCAACAGAGAGACAGATATCATCTGTCTGTATCTAATATTAAAATGGAGTAAATCAGTTTTTAAAACATATATTGCCTTCCCTCCATTGCATTTGGAGGCTTGTACTAAAAATCTAATTTTTGATGCCTGAAATGATATGACATGAATCTTGGTAATATGGAAAAACATTAATACCACACAGTGTACACATGTTGTACTTTATATGGCACATGAATCTATATATATTTAATCACTGATGTGAATGTGCTGTTAAGTACATTGCTGAATCACAGAATCACAGAACATGCTGGGTTGGAAGGGACCCACAAGCATCATCCAGTCCAGTTCCTAGCTCGGCACAGCACCATTCCCAAGAGTCACACCACGTGCCTGAGAGCATTGTCCAAACGCTTCTTGAGCTCTCTCAGGCTGGTGCTGTGATCACTTCCCTGGGGAGCCTGTCCCAGTGCCCAACCACCCTCTGGGTGAAGAATGTTTTTCTAGTATCCAACCTAAACCTCCCTGACACAACTTCAGACCGCTCTCTTGGGTCCTGTCACTGGGCGCCAGAGAGAAGAGTTCAGTGTCTGCAGGGTGATAGTCATTAGATTGCAAGGTAAACTGCAAATATTCAGGGAGGTACAATACTTATGCACACTTCAGAATCTGAATAATGAATCTGATGTGTTTCTGTTATTTTTATTTCTTATGCTCCTTGCATTCAGAGTACTAAGGAACTAATCTCTATGCATTAGTGGTTTCAAATGCGTACCTAGACCAGCACCCAAATATTAAGTTGTTCAAAATCATTATTTACACAATATTTCAGATTATCTACAGTCGTTCTTCACCTCTTCAGAGGTCTTTTCTGGAACAAAAGTAAACATTTCCATGAATGGACAATGAAATTTATGTCCTGCAAATGTAGCTTTTTATTAAAGGAGAAAAGAACCTCTCTCAACTAAGACAAAGCTTGGGAGTCCTTATTAGCATTAGATCAAATCTTGTTTTTCCTACCACCTTGTGCATAGTGAGAATTCAGATAGCAGTACTGACTGAAAAGGCAGGAGCCCATGGAATGGTTTTATGTGCAATGAAGCATACTGCCATTAAGTCTTCTCTGTAAGTCATAATTGTGCTTCATGGGGACTACTTAACAACATTGTCAGAAGTATTTTTTAGCAACTGACATAAAGGCTTGGAATTTATAATATGGCACTGATCAGTTGACACTATGCAATCTTTCAAGAACTTCTGTCTTCTTGAAACATCTCTTGCACATGGTTTTTGCTGAAGGAAAAAGAAAAGCACTGTCTTTAAATACAGCAAAATTGTTTTCTCAGTGTCCATTGCAGCTTTACGACCATGGAGGTGAGAAAATTCAAGGATCAACTACTTTTTCACCCATTTTTAGCAATTGTACAAAAATTTCTCTTCTATTAAAATTTTATTTTATTAATTTTTTTTATTAGGTATTGTAATGGCTTTTTCCAAGGATTTCTTTAAGAACTTCTTACTGCCCTTGATCTCTTGTTGAAAACTAACAAGCTCTAAAATGTTGACATCTACATCATTCCCCAAAGATCTTTATAAAGATGCTCTTCAATCTTGTGCATCTTTCATCTGTTGTCTAGTCTTACTGGTCAAAAGCAGACAAAATCTATATCTTGTTATTATTCTGATTCCTTTTCCTTTATACCTGACTGTAATTATACAGATATATGTAGGCCTACTATGCTAGTTTATTAAACTTGTATTTATATCTCTATCTGAAAAAAGGAAACACTATCAGAATGCTTGAAACTGGCTTCTATCTCTTCACCACGTGAACAGCGCAAATGTTGATGTAATTGTTTATTACAAAAAACCCCACTGCTAAATAGGTGTTTAATATATGCCAGGTTTTAATTTGAGTTGAGATCAGCAACTGAACTGGGCTCACTGATGTTTCTGCATTTTCTTAGAGAAAGTACAGATACCATTGACGGATATATACAGCAAGGCTGCATATACAGCAAGCTTATACAGGCTGCTAGAAGGGTTCCCTTACTTATACCCAGCTTCTGCAGTTAGGTCACAACAACTCCTATGGGCTTGGGGCAGAGTGGCTGGAAAGCTACCTGGTGGAAAAGGACTTGGGGTTCACGATCAGCTGAACATAACCCACGTGGCCAAGAAGGCCAGTGGCATCTCATTTGTACCAAGAATAGTGCAGTCAGCAGGACTAGGGCAGTGATTGTCCCCCTGTACTTGGCACTGGTGAGGCCACACCTCGAATCCTGTGTTCAGTTTTGCGTCCTTCCAAACAAGAAAGACATTGAGATGTTGGAGCATGTCCAGAAAAGGGTAAAGGAGCTGGTGAAGAGTCTGGAGCCCAAGTCTTATGAGGAGCAGCTGAGGGAGCTGGGATTATTTAGCTGGGAGAAAAGAATGCTCGGGGGAGTGGAGGGGGGGCCTTATCACTGTCTACAACTGCCTGAAAGGAGGTGGTAGCAAAGTGGACATTGATCTCCCAAGTAATAATTGCCAGGATGAGAGGAAATGGCTTCAAGTTGATCAGCAAAGGTTTAGAATGGATACTAGGAAACTTTTTTCATGGAAAGGGTTAACAAGCATTGAAAGAGGCAGCCCAGGGAAGTAGTTGAGTGACCATCCCCAGAAGTACTTAAAAGATGCTTAAATGTAGTGCTTGGGAACATGGTTTACTGGTGGATAATGTTAGGTTTCTGGATGTTCCAAGCACAGTACTGATGTAGTGATACACAGCTATATAGCTATATGTGATCATACCCACCTTCACAATAGACAAGAGATAAATAATTTCAAGCAACATCAGGATTAAATAATTGTCATTTAAAACATTCTGCCTGAGGATCAAATGAAAATTAACTACTTCCTATGCTTACCAGAGAACACTATAACCCAAGAGCATTTCAGATATAGGACACCAAATATTAGGTTGCAGATCTTCCATGAGGCTTTGTGCTGTTAATCATTACTGAACGGGCAGGGAATCATTATCAGAATCTATACACACAAACGAAGTATGTAGAAGAATTCAGATGTCTGTCAGGAGGCACAGGTGTTGTAGTGACATTAATAAAGTAAACAGCCCTATTCTTGGTCTCCAGCACTGCACGTAATCATTTACATTAGCTGTTGGAGTCTGGCATGTTTCCAAACTGTGCCAATTAGTGCTCTCCCAGACATTGCTCAGCCACAATCCAGAGACTGTTTCCAACAGGGAGTATAATTGAGGCCATTCTTAGCAAATTGTATACAATTGTATATTTTTCTCAAGGTCAAAGAGTAGACCCAAGCCCATTTTGTTTACAAGCATAGTCATAGCATAGCATGGCATAGCAGTTGACATGATGAGCAGTGGGATATCAACATTGACTAATAAGGAGCACTGAGAGAGGATGAAGTTATTTGCACAACTGGAGTTCCCACTGAAGTGACTTTTGGGTCAGGTTTTGTCAGCTGATAAAACACATTAATTTTACGCATTTTAATAACTTCCTTCTTACTGGACACTATTTTATTTTCCCAATTCCTGTAAGCATTGGCAACAAAAACATTTAAAAATAAGTGCCCTATAATGAAGTAAGATTTCAGTTCTTGATTGGCAAAGCAATATTTTGGGAGGAAGAGGTAGAAAACTCACTTTCAAAGTAAACGGAGAAAGTTAAATTTATATCTAACTATAGAAAGTCGTACACAACTCTTTGTTTGTATTACTTAATAAATGTTATGTAAGAAACATAAAAATTAATTAATTTCCCCCTTAAAGAGGATTTAATTTGAAGTTTCCCAGATTTCTGATATCTTTCTTATATCATTTGTTACAGCAGCTTTTCTGATAAGGCCATTGCATGAAAATGTATTAAGGACAGAGAATGTAGAGATTCTGAGGCAGCTATTATGCATATGAATTCCTAATGCCATTCTCCAAAGGGAAGTACATTATCAAGGTCTGAGAAATGAAAATTCTACCATAAATTCCCACACATAAAGAAAATGCTTATGTTCAGACCTCCCTTTCCACTTTTTATTTCTCCCTCACAACAGCTCCCATCGCTTCTTTCCAATAGTCTATGCAGTAATTCATCACTGTTTTCAAGGTGTCAATATTTCACCATATGCTGTTTTATCTCAGAAATGCCAGTTACCAGATGTACTTCTCTTTGAGGAGAGCACAAAATATGGGTGGCAACATCCTCTTCCCACAGTGGATTTTAGGTAGCTAAAAGACTCCCCCTTTTAGGGGTAGCAAATTGCCCTGCTGGAAATCGATTTGACCCTTTTGTGAAGGGTACCACCAAGTCCTATTTATAAATTTCTACTTATTTATTTGTTATTATTTATTATTCTTTTATAGTACTGTATTATACCATAGTGCCATATGATTACTATATTTTTATTGTTCTTTATAAATTATTTATTTTTATTTAAAAACATATTTTATTAATTTTATTTTTATATATTTATAATTTTTCAGAACAAGATATAGTTTTTAGATCTCCACTTTGAATTAATCAGTCACTCTATCACTTTCGGAGGACCTCAATCACAATCTGAATAGTGATGAACATTCCTTGGGTTTATTTCTCCCTTACATTATATCATAGCATTACATTTCATCTTTCTCTTTGATGTGCTCATGAAAAAATAGCTTTGCAGTAACAAATAACAGGAATTATCCAGTTGATTAATAAACAAGCTATACTCTAAAAAACATACTTGCAAACCCTACTGCATTTAAATCAGATACCATGGCATCTATTTATTCAGTGGCTCAGTGAAGCACGTTGTACATAATGTGTTTCCCAGTTTGCATAAATGACAACTCCTCCGCTTTGTTAGTGGTAGTATAATTGCATAGGAGAGCTAAAAATTCAAGGTGAGTTTTGTAGCATGCATACAAAACATGTAATTTTAAACTCCTCAACCATTCTGCATTATGTCACTGTGTTCAGCATAACTGTGGAGCACGATGGGTGGCACTCGTGGAAGATAATGGACATGACACTGTTTTGACTAGGCTGATTTTCTTTATGTACTTGGCAAAACAAAAATTATACAAAGAATCCATTTTTATATTCTCGGAATAATTTTCAAATTTTAGAATTTGATGTAAGATGTTCCAAGTCTGGAAAAACTAATTTAACAAACCTTAGAATGAGCTAAAGAATTTTAAGGATCAATATGTCACAGAAAAATGTTATTTACCTATAAAGATATAAATGTAACGTTTTCCAGAATCATGCCAATTCATTTGTATATTATAGACAGACAGACAGATGCATACACGTACACAGAGACATGTATTCAGCATACTATGTAATAATGTGCCTGAAAATTAAAGCACGAAGTTGTATTCAAATGACATTACACGAATTGATATTTAGTTAATTGAAAGGAATAAAAAAGAGAATGATAAAATTTAGCTTGGAAGAGAGGTCTCTAGAGGTCACCTAATTCAACATCCTGCTCAAAGTAAGGCCACTGTGATAAGGTTGCTCAGGACCACGTCCATCCAAGGCTGGACTATGTAGGGGGATACAGATTTCACAAACTCTCCAGGTAACTTCTTGGAATACTTGACTACCCTCTGTTAGAAACATTATCCTACATGGGGAGTTCAGAAGGGGAGATTAATAGTGCAAGTAGGTGGAAAGGTACTGTTACTCTTACATATAATAAATAAATATATTTTAATTAGCTTCAGAAAAATTTAGATTTTAATAGTAGCAGAAATAAAAAAAGATTTTAAAAATATTCTACCTAAGAGAATCTAAATATTGAAGGAGATACATAGTATGGCAAATCTGAAAATATTTTCCTTAACAAAATGCTACATATCCCATGAAAAGACACAGAGTAATATTCTGCATTTTCTAATCACCATCTAGGTAAATGAAGATATGGAAAAACATGAATGAGAACTTGTTTTGAGAAAAAGGACAAATGTGAATTTTTTATTTGGTCTCTCATCTCTTCTCAGAAGAGGATGAAGGGCAAATCTCACTAAAAAGTTGAGAACAGAAGAAAAAAAATGTTTCCCTTGATTTATGAATTGCTTTGAAAATGTTCTAGTTCTTCACTCTTTTTCAGTCACTTATTTAACCAGAATGTTCAGAAATTAATGTGTGTTTCAAGCTACAAATTCATTCACATCATTCAGGGTGTGGAACTTTCAGAACACCAAGTTCTGAGTTGTAATGTCTTATGTTTAAAAAATTAATGATTATTTATATTTAACCATCAAATCTGAGCATAACTGATGCCTTCAAAGAAAGTGGGAAATATGGTGTGTCTGTCTGTAACTGTGAATGTAATTTTAAAGAAATTGGGTCTCCTTAAGCCATTTTTTCCATTAGCACTGACTGTACTAGCTCAATGTAAGTATAGAAAGCATTTGAAAAATATGTGGATTTCCTCCTGAAAACTACCAGACTACTTCATGAATGAGGTTTGACTTTTCTTTGTTTTCAGTACATATGTGTTGTCATCTTGGAAGTCAGAGGCTTGAGTACTAAGGCAGTGAAAGGCAAAACCTCTGCAGATGTTTGACATTTCTCTGTTTAGAGAATGAGCCTTCAAAAACTAATGATCAGTACTGGTGATCTTCCAGAGAAGCTTCATAAGGAGTGAAGCTCATTACAGAGGTATTATACCACTATTGCCAGCCCTTAGACCCAGAGCTGTCATCCTGCTCACCTGCAATGCCATTTCTTAGGTAGATTAATTTATTCCAGCACTACAAACCCCAGGAAGTGGACGCAGCACTTGAGAAATGCACCATTAAATGCACTGGTAAATAGGCAAAAATATTAATATACTTGTCCTATCTGTCTCTCTCCTTTCCAATGCTTTGGAGGTTAGACTTTATTTTTCTCCTGTAATTACAAAATGATAGTTTTTCTTCAAAGGAACCTTGTCCACTAAGAATGATCTATGGTTGCCTGTCATTTCATATATTCTGTTGTAATGATATTTTCCCTCAGAGTAAGGAGCTGGTTACTCAGTGAGCAGTGCCACTGTGTTTATGTCAAGTTCAGGCAGAGAACACTGTTAAATGTGAAACTGGCTGACTGACAAGACATCTGGCACACCCAGTACTACAACAGTGTCTTTTGCCCTAAGTGGGACACAGCAAAAAGCATTGTGCATCGCTAAGAAGGCCATATGGTCTGTCTGCCTTAAAATGCCATGCCAAATATATTGGCATGTCTGTGCATGTGTGTGGCTTAATTTAACTGTAACATTTGGGCTCTTTTTTTCATGCATCTATTCTGTGTCCTTTATAATCAAGCCATCTTCCTTTGTATGCATCTCCTTCTCTCTGACATTGAAAAAAGGGTCACAGAGCTTACCAGTCTTCCTGTGTAGAAGTTTAGGGTTTCCGGTGATCCCTGCTACCTTCTGCTGTTTTGTCAATTGAAGTAAGTCTAACATTAAATGTAACTCTTGCCTGTGTGAGCCAATGCAATTCAAATGAAAAGAGACCTCCTCATTATGTATACAATTTAAGTACCAGACATGAAGTCTGAGGGCTGCATCTGCCTGTCACCCTTATCCAGGCAGAATAAGAGGTGCTGTGATGTGCTTCTGTATGTATATAACCTGGAGCAATACATGTCCTCAGCAGAACACCCACACACAATCTTCTGAGTTTGATCCTACACCAGTCACGCTTCATGAGCATACATATTGCTTTATAATAGTCCTTCTCTTCAGCAGCATTTAAATCATCAGCAGAAATGTCTTGGCTGCAAGCATTCACAGAATTTTTTCCACTTCAGGAATTACAAGACAGAAAAGGGAACAAAGGGATGGTCTGAAAGGAGGCTCAGATGCTCACAGAAACATCCTAAAGAGGCATTACTGTGCCCAGAACAAGCAATCTGTTCTTCTGACACATAAAACAAAAGATCAGAAGTGCCACATAAACCAGACACAGCAAGGCCAAGAAAGCTGACCTTTTCTTTTGTTTCTACAACCTAGGTGAGGCAGGTTTTAGATGCCTGTACACCACTTTGCTGGTGTTTGAGGATACAGTTTCAAACCTCAGGATATCACAAATTGTACTCATGAAAAAGAACACTCAGAGCCATGGCAACTTTTAGAAATCACACAGAGACACAAAAAAAGGGTTAGCTAAATAATTCTAAAATTACAAGTCTTAAAAATCTGAAGTTTTAGGTGTGCTGTGCTTGAAGGAGAGTACTTTTATTCTAAAGGGAACAGTAGGAGAGATTTTCACCATATCTTCCAAAAAAAAAGATAGCAAAATTTCAGCCTAAAATACTGCAGCTGTTTTTCAATTCATTTCATATTGCACCCTCATCCATCTCTAAGTAATACTGTTTTTCCATTCTGCTATTTCATTTTTCATCCCGGGTGTGTTTATTTGTTTGTTTTCCAGATAATTTTTTACTTTCTGCTTCATTATCCATAGCACTCTTAAGTGCAACATAAATGGCAGAATTTGAGCATAATTTTCAAACCCATTGTGGGAAAGTAATTAAGCAAAATATGTTTCTACATTCCTAACAGTATAACGTATACAAATATTAATAACACATCAATATTGGAGAGTGACACTTCTGTATAATGGGAGAGAGAAAACCTTACCAAAAACCCCTTGTGTCTGAAGCATGAGACTACTAAAGTCAGTCCTTAAAGACACGACAAGCTTCAAAGAACACAAGCAGAACTTGTTTGTACTGTAGGCACATTCTTTTGGAAAGTGTTGCTTAACCAGTAAATTTCCAGTATGAGTGTGTAACCTAGGGAGGTGCAATTGGAAGCAGGAAATAATTTTAGCCAAAGAGAGGACACTTTCCAGCATTTCCATGGGAATGCTAATCTTTACTAAGACACTACAGATTTGTTTCTTTATTTGTTTGTTCCTATAGTGAGAGTTATTAACAATATTAAAAAGAATGGAAATAGAAAAAAACCTTCAGGAGACAGGTGTGGAAAGGACATTCTGAGTCATAAAGTTCTAGCTTTCTTCTATCTCATGTGACCAAATTATACAAACCTTTTCCTAGACCCATATCAGATTACTTTTCAAGACTGGTAAGGTTTAATTCCCCTTATTATTCTTTTGGAATATCACATTCCTCTAAAACATACATTTTCTTATAATTTTCAGCCCATAAGTATTCTGGGTACATATTTTTATATCTGTTCATGTGCCAACATCTATTTTAGATTATATACCTCTTTTGCTTCCCTGGAGTTTGCCTACATTTGTATGGAGAAATCATTTTACTGTCACTATTTTGTTAATCTAAACAAGCAATCATTCTACTAGCAATATTTCAATGCTGATACTGCTTGTGTTTTTGGTAGTCTTACCAAGAGGTGTTGTCTTTCAAAAGAAACTGAAACTCCAAAATTCAAAATAGGAGGACAAACTCATTAATGATTTATGTAGTCTTTTCTCGAGATCTTAAAATCTGTTACTTCAAGCTGCTTAAGTTTAGATGTCAATTTGCTTTAATTTTAGAAAAAAAAAAATTGGCCGGTGTAGTAATTTCTATATCTGTGTTATTTAGAATTCATATGTGCACAATTAGGTACACATAGGTGAATGTTTAAATATACATATGCACTGCTATATATGTATGCATATGTATCCATAGATACCTACCCATGATAACACTCTCATCTGATTTTCATGCTGTCATCCATGAGGAATGACTAGCAAGGACTTGCCAAAAGGGTCAGTGCCAAATCAGTGCTACGTGCAGCTTCCTAGCAAGGGCCAAAGTGAAATATCATGTTGCAGCTTCTCAAGGATTGCTTCTGCCAAGAAAAGTGGATGGTTTTTTGCGTGAAGACAGATCCTGTGTAAGTCCCTGGAGAGTCATACAGAATGTTACAGAGTATTAGAAAAGTTATGTGTTCACAGCAATCCTTTGATGGTTGTTCTGTCTTGGAAAAAGTACAAAGGGCTATTCATGAAAATATTTCTGAGAAGAATTCTGCTATGATTATTCTATAATTATGGTGACAGAAACTCTTTGATCTAGGAACATTCTTTTGAGTCAAATTTTATTCACTTAAATTTGGCGAATGGGATCAAGAGTCATGCAGAAGAGTTAGGCTGGTCACTGCAATGCTGACATTCCCTGGGCAGAACCGCTTATTATCTAGGTAACTCCACGGCCACTGCAATATCTTTAGAGGTACTCTAGTTTTTCTACCAGAGAATTTATCCTGTTTGTTCATTGCATTTTAACACTGCTAGCCTTACTTCTAGCTTTTCCAGATTCTTCCAGACCTCTTTTCTAAACAATAGGGAAGAGAAAATTTATATGATATGGCACAGAGCAAATGACTGTTTGTATAAGCTAATATTTCCTATCTTTTTTATCATTTTTCTGCATACTATAACATATTAATTCTACTATTTCTGTAACAATGCAACATATGGTTCCTCTAGTGCTAAAGGGTTCCAGTTGTAAAAGCTGAGACAATGCATTGCAACGCCTTTTTATAAAGAGCAGCTGGCCTCCAGAACAGGATAAATTTGGTAGAGCAGATGACCAAGGACGCATACTTTGCTGCTACCAATGACACAATCCTAAAACCAAACCCAACCGTGCAATTTAGCAAAGCTGTGCTTGTCTATTACTGTATCTTATTCCTGGCAGAAATGAAGAAAAAAACCCCAAACTGATCAGAATATGCTCCTTTGCCTTTGGAAAAAAAAACCTAGAAAAACTCTGTAGGTACTGACAGGCAGTTTGTTGGCTGAGTTTAACAGGAGGGAAGCCTACATTTAATCAGTTATGCCCTCATTACTGCATTCACTGGAAATTACCATAGCTGTCTGCAGGGGACAGGAGGATAATTTTTCCAGCCAAGAAAAGAAACAAAGCACCCACTGACGCCCCCAAAAAGATAACATTGCAATATGATTATATGAGAAGAATAACCTTCTCAAAAATAAGATAGAAAAATTTAGTTGTTCTGAAAAGAAGCAAAACTAAACACAGAAGAGGAGAAAAAATATAGGGGTTTATGCACCATTTCCCAGTTCTAAGAGCAAATCCTTTGCAGAAATACCTATTATGAAGTCGCACGTATATTTCTTTATAATTCTCCATATGCCTTATATTCCTTTATGTTAACATTTACACACAGTGTTCAGCACTCCATTAAAAAAGGCACTTACAAAACAGATATTGTTTGTATCACTTTGCAACAAGCTGGAACGCCTGAAGCATTGCACTCTATTTGGTAGACACATAATAGTGTATTTTAATTTTTACCTGAAGTAGATAACTCTAAGATTTAAAATGCCTTTGGGACCAATCTATTGTTGAAATGTGTTTTAAGATAGGACAATTTAAGAAGAGTCATGTCAAATAAAGTCAAGAAATTCTGATATAATTATGATATTAAGTCATAAAATTTGTCTTTGGATTCTTCTATGGGTCTTGACAAAATGAAAGTAATTTCAGAGTTAAGGCTGAAAATAATTTTTGAATTTCATAGTACTACACATTCACATTAAGGTAGCTTGAAGAGTCCTTGGTTCTTAGAGACATGGATGTCTCCAAGGGCAAAGTGATGATAAATAAGAAAGAGAGTGCCTTAAGGGAATAAGGTGAATAAGATTTTTTTCAAAAGAAGTATTCATGGGCTTAAGTATATATGTACAATTCAAGGTATTTGGGCAATAAATAACTCAGAGGAGATACCAGTAGTGATTGCTTTGAGCTGTACAAATTGGATTTAGATGCCATATGCCCCAAAATTTAAGAGACTTCAGATGTTACTTCTGGGGTCAATTTCATCAGTAAGAGCAGATGAGCTAAATGACAGATGGCTTCAGTTAGGGATGGTAACATAGCCCATATGAGAAAGTTCATCTAAAAATAAAAATATTTCTTTAAGGAAATATTATATAGAAGAAGTAGAGGAAAGATGAAGGAAAGTGTTGCTAAGTTACTCTGAATACTATTCAGACAGCTTTTTCTTTGTAACAATTGCAATGTTATTGTAAAAATATCTCTTTTAGGCACACTTTGACGATACCGTTTGTTTCTGTCTTGCTATGGCGTATATATCACCTGCTGCTAGACACTACCTAACCAATCAGTTTTAGGTAGGGGGCTATGCTTCCATGCCTATGGGATGACCTGGTGCTCTGCTGTCCCAGACAGGACTAGCCTGGCTACTTCTGTCCCCATAGCTGCCCATTATTAATTGCAATTTCCTATTATTATTGTCCATGATTACTGCACTACTCTGAGCGCCTGCTTCCAGAGCTTGCCTCCCCTGTATGTGTCCATACATCACCTCAGGGACAGTTGTCGCACAGCCCTCACAGGCTGAGACACTGTGCTCAGGCAGTCAGGCTCTCACAAGTCCTGGAGAACACAGAACATCCTGGGGCTGCACTGATAGGCTTTTGGTCTGCAGTCCACTCAGGCTGCTACGAAGTCCAATACAAATAAAATCAAGTGAGTTTTCCTGGAAAGTTTCTTCCAGCTGGGCCAGACCAACAATGTTGTCAACATGTTCTGATGCCACTGAATTTGCACAGGATCTCGTGCATAGGTGATAAATCATTATCACAACAGCAGAAAAGTTGTGCTAAGGATATGCACTTGCAGTCAAATACAGCATGAATTCCTTCAGCTCGACTCCTCCTGTTCCCAATTCTGTTGGACCATTCTAGCTCTCTTGTCAATGATCTCTCTGTACCTGCGTGACGAGCACCTACAACAGTCCCTTATTCATTATTACTTAATAATTTTTGCTATAGGAGTAAGCTCATTCTTCTCATATGAATTTATTCTGGCATTTCTCAATCAAGAGAAATCTTGGTCCAAGATGAGATATCAAGGGATACTTACTTCTCCTTCCATGCAAAGCCCTCTGCCTTATCTCATGAGGTGATCAGAGATTCTTCTCATGAAATCAAGTCGCCATCACACATGATGGGGCCCTGCCCTCCAGGGGATGGCTGAACACCTGCCTGCCCATAGGAAGCAGTGAATGAATTCCTTGTTTTGCTTTGCTTTTGTGCCCAGCTTTTGCTTTCCCTATTAAATTGTCTTTACCCATGAGTTATCTTAACCCATGAGTTCTCTACCTTCTACCTTTCCACTTCTCTCCCTGATCCCACTGATGGGGGAGTGAGAGAGCCTGGAGCTTTGCTGCTGGCTGGGGTTAAACAATGACATCTCCCTAGGACTTTTTCTCTATTCTATTTTGGGTATCTGTTTAGGTAATTATTTTAAGAATTTAACCCAAAACTTCATCATGGCTGTAGTAGTGACAGACCTCTTGACTCTGTGGCTCAAACCTAGATAAATAACCTTGACAAATGCCTTTGGTTACTTCACCATTTTTATTTTAGTTTTGCCCAAAAAAACTCAGGAAATTCAAAAGTGAAGACACCAAAAAATAAAAGGCCCAATGCCTAATGGCATAATTAGGGAAGGAAAACGCTCTTTGATTTCAGTGATCTTTGAGCATCTTCTGTATATTTCACATAAATTATTATTTTCATTAATTATCTGAATTAAAAGCCTAATGCAAACAGGTTCAATTCTAAAACAGTGCAAAAGTGGGAGGCATTACAGATATTAGGATAAAGAAAAAAGACAACAAAGTGACAAGAGAGTTTTTAATTCTAAGATGTCTGCAGGTAACAAACAGAAATTCATTCCATCATTGTAAATGCAAGCTGATGTGTCTGAGAAAAAATATAATCAGATAGAAGTATTCAGTAGAAGGAAATAACTTATTTGTAGACCGATAAATCAGAACATCCTTTAAGGAGACGGTGGGCAACAAAATAGATATCATGTAATCTAATACACAGAAAAAAGACGACCAGACAGGTTAAGGCTAGATTTGCAAGTTTGAGGCTAGATTTGCCAGTACGGAAAATGTCTCGTTCATGTTTCAAAATGGTTTATCTGTCATTTCTTGTCACTGTCAGGTGAACCTGACTGTCTTATTCCATAATGAGAAGAAATTGAAAATAAAATACTTGGTTAAATAGTTAGTATATTTATGCCAGGAAGATATTTACATATATAATATGTAATGTGTTATAATAAGTATTTCACAAAAGGTGTTACAAAATATGGAATAACATATAATTATGTGATTTGATATAAAGTAATAGATTTACATATGCACTCAAGACTATATACAGCGGAACATCAAATCATTCATACAATTACATTTTAATGATATATAATTACTCTTGTGTTTTAACTTATCAGTCTAGAAAAGTACTTGTTTAGTACACTGGTTGTACTGAAGGAATTTATCGGGTGAATTTTCTCCAAGTTCTCAAGAATTTTGCTGTATCATATTGTGGTGGTGCATCCCCTTCCCCCTGCCCTGGCAGCACTGTGATCTGAGACACATATTGTAAATTGAAGGAATCCATGTCTAGTGAAACACTGGGCAATTTGAGATACTGTAAATGAGAAAGCAAGCAGCCTTGTCAGAAAAAAGTTAGATCTAGACATAATTCCTGGAGAAATTAGAATGATTAGCACATGGAAAATAAGACCACTATTGTGTAAATAATTTTTATTTTGTTTCCCTAGAATTTGAGTGATTTTGAAGGGAAGAAGTCCTAGCCTGTGACCTGAAGAAAACTGAAAACTAGAAGGGGAAAAATATTTCAAACCTCATTTCTTATAAGACTGTGAGGATATTTAGAAAACAGAATGATTGCTATTCAATAGCTGTCACTTCAGAAAGTGAGATGTGGAGAATAAATTAGATATATTTAAGACCTTAGATGTGTCTATGCTTATGGGAATCCAGCATATAATCTGAAAGATATCATATAGTCTGAAAAAAGGTTTCTTAGAGAGGTGAAATGAATTGCACAGTGGTGAAACCACTTAGAAAATGACTACAAAAGAAGTTTAGAAAGCTAGTTTATATTAGAAACCCAAACTTCAACAAGTCTGAGGTATATTATACGCTAAGAATCTTCTCATACTAAGCAGCATTTACTTCAGAATATAGTAATTTTGTATTTAATTTAAATAAAAGTTTTAAAATCTAGCAATCCCTTTAGAAGCAAACAGTGAGCTAAAGAGAAAAATGCAGATGTGATTTTTTTGTAGACAGGGGTAGAAAACTGTGCAATAAAAGGAGTTCTCTTAAGTTTAATAAGGGACCTACCATCCACTGAAAATACATATTTTCACAAAAGTAGATGCAGATTTTTTGCTAGAAAATCAGGTAATTTCAAGTTATATAGTATAACTTGATGCATTAAATTCAGTACTAGGAGTTGTCTATTTGTTCTAATCAGCAATGAGATATAAAGAGGCAGATGAGAGGGAAGGCAAAGGAAAAAGAAGCTATTCTGGCAAGGAAGTCAATGTCGGAAGAGCTTCTAATGCCAGCTCAGGAAAAAACCAAAATGCTTTTGTGAGTAACCATACAGCGGTGTGTAAGTTGTTGAATGACCTGGAAAGAGGCCACAATTACTTGCTAAACTTCATCAGAGTGAGAAATAAAAACCAGTCAGAAGTGTCTGGCAGGAAAACACAAGAAGATATATAAAGCGTGGGAATCCAGAATGCGGATTTTTACAATAAAGGCAATATGAAATTAGTTATCTGTACTGTGATGCTGAGTGCTAACCATGCTGGCTCTGATCCTGAAAAGAATTTAAGCATGTAATTGATTTTAATCATGCAGGTCTCCTTTCTTGTTTAACATGGCTTAAGGTCTCAAGTTCATGACTTTCAATACTTTATGGAATCAAGGTTTTAGCAGTTCCCAGTAAATGATGGTAAAGACATCACATGCTTTTGTTTACATTAAAACAAGTAGGTCTGGCAATGACTCAAACTCAACATTATTATGAGACTTTCATTAAATGCAGTTGCATTCAGATCACATTCAAAGAACTTTAGGGAAGTGTCAAACTAGCATTTGGGATAAAATTGCATGGAAACTGAAGGCTCTCAGGTTGTCAAATCATGTTATGTCTGGTAAATCATTTGTGAAAAAAAAGTTTTTTATTGAAGTTCAGGAAAGAGTCTTTAAAAAATCTCATCTTCCCTTTCTGTGAATACTTTAGTAAACGATAGCTGAAATGATTATGTATTTGAAATTGCATTTGTTAACCCAGGCATGGCTTTTAATTTTTTTTTCTCCCTATGAACATGTATGATATACATCCTCAAGCATCTTATAGTCTGTCATGCGTTCAGTGAGTCCTACCCACAAGAGTCACAGTTACAAAACAATGGCTTCGGTTTCATACCTACCTACAAATGTTTACTACCTCTCAGAGAAAAAGGGGGTGGGGATAATCTCTCTTCAACAACTTCAAAGCCTTCTTCTTCCAACAGAGATCCTTGGGAAAAAGGATTTTAAAAGGTTACACTCTTGAGTGTTGAACGTATGTATGTTTGCGTGTGTGCATTAACTGCTCCTCTCTTCTCTTTTTTCTTATATTTTTTTTCTTTTTATTCTGTTTTCAATGCAGCATATAAAACGTTATATCAGATATTTTTAGCTAAAAAAGTAGAAGATCATATATACTTAGAAGTCTGTAAGGTTTTAGTAGTAAAAAACAACATACTCTGCAAAAGAGAAAGGTAAAATTGTTGAAAATGTCAAAAAATGGTATTTTTTTCATTTTTAATGGTAGGCACATTAAAGACAGCCCCAAAAACAAAACACCAAACCAAACAAAAACAAAACAAAAACTTTCCTGAGATTGGCAGCTCTCTTTCTACACTTTGAACAATGTTTAATAAAGGAGATTGTTACATTCCTTTGACAAATGCTTAGTCATATTTAAATGACAAAGCAAAAATACTTCAATGAAAAAGTCTATTAAAAGGTAGGTAGTAATAACAAAAACCGTGAGGTTGAGTAATGCAACTTTTTCAGAAGATTCTAAGCCACTAATGTGTTGCAGTTCTTATTCATTCAAGTAGTTTAGATAATTTGAAAATCATATGCAATTTTATAAGGTACTTATGATTCCTGCAAATCATATATTGCTACAGAACTAGCAAATAGACATGGCAAGGGAGCTAAATTTCAAACCATTTATCAAGTACACTTGCTCCATTCTGCTGTCTTTACAGACATTTTAATCAGATACCAATAGTCAGATTGCTATGAATGTTTTTGACATCACAGGAAGGTGGACATACTCAATTAACTGTTTAAGCCTAACACTCAGTTTCAGATACTCTGGGTGAGGTAGTAAATATTTTCTATAATTTCAACAGTCTGTCTTTCTCCCTCATTTTTGATCACTAAAATCTCTCATTACTTTTTCTGTGAGGTAGACAAGCAAAAGCAAATGTCATTCATTTCTTTCTTCACTTGAAGAAATGAGGAAATTTTAAGCACCCAAGATGATTTTTCCTCTATCTTCTGGTGGACTTAAATCAATGTCTTTGAAGACCTCACAGGACTCAGATAATTTTAGACACAGTTTGTTCCTGATTATCATGTAAAAAAATGTACCTCTGACTGTAGTTGTTTTTACATGTTCTCACTGAGTTCAGTTAAATATGTTCATCTCATTAAAATTTGATTGGTTTTCTGAAAAAACTTCACCTCAAACCCCAGCTTTAAGCAATACTTTCTACGGATTACTTGTTCTTTTAAACAATAGCTAAAATGGATGTCTGGCCTTTGAAAGGAGCCCTGCAGTGCAGCTTTTAACTCCATAGAGCATCACTGATGTGTACAGAGAGTTCTGGGCAAAAAGCAGCATTTGGTATGTTGAGCATAATGGACATCAGTTGGCATCCTGTGCTGAGATGTGACCACACAGATCCTACTCTCAGCAGCAGCTTCCAGTTGCACTCAGATATATGCAATGTTAAACTGCCACCCCAAGCCAAAGTTTCAGAGTCCCTCTTAGCAGCAACCAAGACTATGGAAAAGTGCTGCACAACTGCTGCCAGCTGGGATTCCGAGGCAGCCATTCGGGCAGCTCACCCAGAAAACTTTTCATGCGTAAAAAATGCCATGTTTTAAACAATGAAATAAAAACATAAAATANTTCCGAGGCAGCCATTCGGGCAGCTCACCCAGAAAACTTTTCATGCGTAAAAATGCCACTGTTTTAAACAATGAAATAAAAACATAAAATAAAACCAAACTTTTCCTCCATTCCTTCGGCTAGTTCGCCACACTGCCAACCAGTTCAAGAAGGAAACAATGGGTCAGAAATATGAACAGGGAGTAGTACACGTGAGTTGTCTTCTAACAACTCATTTGGCTTTTAATACTATGGTGTTAGTTATATTAGCCCTTATTTAGAGCAACACTAATGACAATACTGAGAACAACCCATATTCATATCTGTTCAAGTATCCAAAAATGGTCTCCAAATCTTACTCTCTGAAGAAAATAAGTAGTCCATAATGAGAACGTTAGCTTACAAATTAAAAAATGATGGCTCTGTTATTGGAGAATTTAGATCCAAGAAAAAATTAGTCTTTATTTTAGAAGGTAAATAATACCAACCAGATAAATTTTAAAATTTTGGTAACTTTTAATCCAATTCCCAAGGACTTAATCTCTTTTTTATTCATATTACATAAACTTGCTCATAGAACAGAATCTGTTTATCTTGTCCTAAAAGCTATTTTTTCTTTAGTAAATCAACAATATATTAGAAAACATCAGTAGTTTTTGTACAAATCTGTTCAAAGAGGATATGACAAAACAATTCATGCTTTAAATTTTTTGGTTTTATCTCCCCATTTATATAGAATCATTGTTTCTTTTTTTTTTTTTTGGACAGAAGCAGTGTCCTTATTTAACAAAAAGAAAAAAATTGGGTGCACATATTACTTAGCAGTTTTTAAATCATTTTAAAAGACACTAGGTGTGATCACAAGTGCTCCTGTGGCACAGGATGAATATAGAGTGTTAATAGTTGTGCACTAAGTAATGGAGGCAGAATTGAACTCTGAGTGTATCTAATTCCTATATTTTCTGTCGGAATTGAGAGCTCTTTTCATGTGGCCTGTGTGGGTTTTTTCAAGCACATCTGAGATACTTAGATGTGCCAGCATCCCTGTGACTATCATATGTCAGTTAAGCAGCTCTTTAAATTTTATCTTTGGGTTTCTATTTGATCTTTGGGCTTCCTCCCAGCTAACAGCTGTTTGGGGAGCATTTCCCTTAAATGCTGAGGACAGAAACCAAAATTTTCTCTAAGGATTCCTCCTTTATCTATTTTCCTTAGGCCTTCTGCTAACACAGATTAAAAGCAGTAATCTAATTTATGGGTTTTTTACAGGCTCACAGGGAGGAAGACTATAATAGGATATTAATGTTTTCCTCATATGCAAATACAGTGAAATGAGAAGATTGATTTTCTTTCTTTAGTCCTATTTTTTTTTATTTCCAATTTATTTTGTAGGAGCAAAGCTATTAGATACTATAATTTTGTATGATTCAGAGCTATGACTTACCTGGAACTGAACTCTTTAAAAAGCTTCTTACTCATAAGACTGTTGTTGTTTACACCTAGTAAAATCTCTAGATTTGAGATACATGTAGGAAAGAAAAGCTTTAGGGTGAACCCAAGGGATTTTTAAAATTTTACTTATATCTTTATCTTTGTTTCAGAACTAAAAAAAGTAGTACTTATTTTAGTACTTATGCTACAATTTTCCAGAACAGTTATTGCTGTGGCAAGATGCTAAAATGGTTAATGATGAAGAAACAGAAAGCACACAATATATTAAGACATAAAAACCTATAAAATGTTGCAATTAGAAAAAGACCAGGCAATAAAATCCTTTTTTGTTGCATTTTTCTGTAAACGTATGTGCATTTTACTTTTTCTTCCTCGGGAAAGGCTAGTCACTAATCTTAATTACATTCCTTAAAAAGACTGTTATGGAAAAGCAGAGTGTATTAAATGAAGCAGACTATCACATTCTTTCATGGGAACAAAGAAGAATTATCCACAGTTCATCAAAATGTTCTCCTCTGTACCATATTATGTTGTAATGATTAAAATAAATTTCAGTATGTGCTTGATAGAACCTTGGAGGTCATATTAAGGGCAATAGTACAAAAAGAATTCTGATATCCAGATTAAGAGGAAGTATAATCTCACAGACCAGAAGACTGCTTCCATATACCTTTATTCATCTGTGTAAAACTGACTTCAAATCCCAAATGATCTCCATGTTCCTTTCAATTTTTTTTGTTTTCTTTCTGAATCAAAAATTTCAGCAATGACTGAGTGAGCATCAGGCAGTAAACTTTTACAACTGCCCATATTTTTAATTGCATAATACTGAATTGTTAAATATCCGTTTGTATTGCTGCTGTCTGTTCTGTGTGCAGCACGGATGTGAACTACTTGTATATTGTTCTCTTCAGCAGCTCACAAATAAATTCTTATTCACCTTAACTCTGCACACCATGGGCTAGCAAAAACTGCACTTCAGTTCTTAAAACTTCATTCATTAGAAGCCCATCAAAACTCTTTCATAGTTTGAGTGTAGGGGAGGCTGAGATTTCTATTTCAATGCAGTTATACATCACAGGAGACAGAAGAAGCCGTCTATGGCTGAAATCCATTTAGGAGAGCTCATTTCCTATACCCTGGCCCTGCTGACTTTGGGACAGACAAATGGGGGTAGGATAGGGGAGGACAGAGAGGTGTCAGTGCAGGTAATAGGACATGAGGAACAAACAGGCATGACAGAGGTTCTGAATGGAGGTTTCTATCTTCTTTCCTTCTGACAGTTCACTCCATCCAGTTCCTCTGTCCTCAATTGCCCTAGGGCAGGTGGAAACAGTTATAAATTCTGGGAACTGCCCAGGAAATGCTACATCAGTGAAAATGCTTCCATTTTCTGCCTGTGTCTTGAAGGCAACTCTGGCTGATAGGCAAGACTAGGCTTTGAGCATTATGGTCTGGCTTCTGTGAGCTGTGCTCTTCCCCTCACCCCAAATTCAGCTGGGATGGCAGCTGGAGGCTTTGGTCTATTGTGGATGCATAACTTTCCTTCAGCCTGAGCTGATTGAACAATAGGTTTCCTTTAATCTAATCAGCAGTTTTCAAGGAGGTTTCTGTGGCTGTTGCTTCTTTGAAACTTTATATCAATGTTTGAGGCACGAATTATTTCAGTCTCTGACATCTGTACAGAAGTTACTGTAAAAAATCTAAAAATACTATTGGAGGCAGAATACTAATGAGTCTTTTAATAAAAGACTGTTTGCTGGTGTGACTGTAAAACTTCACTCTTACATTTTTTTCTCCAGTTAGGATAAGCAACCCTACAGAATCTCTGCACTCTGACTTCACACAGACTCCAGAGTTTTTCCCTGAGATATCTCCAAACTAATCCAGAATCTGTTTATCTAGTGTTCTGGAAGGCAGTGTTGCCTTTCCCTGGTCTTAAAATTAAAAGCCAAGCCCGGTTAAGGGAACAAGGGGTTTTTACCTCGATATTTATTTAAGGATCCTTACGTGCACACAGGCTGTGTGCTAGAAAGCCGTATGCTATCCTGAGAAACTAAGTCCAATGTTACAAATATCTAGAAACTTCTATTAATACAGAAGAATTTATTTTAAATCACCTCACCAATACTTGATTTCTTTGACTGGAAATCTCCAGAGAATTAACTTTTTTTCAGTGAGTTATCCTCATCATATCCTAGGAGGCTACCAAAATTTACAAACATGAATGCAGGTATCTGTGTGTTACTAAGCAATGCAGTCAGAATTCAAGACGGAAACCTTGTGTAAAATTAATTAAAGCTCCAAAAATTATCTGCAAACTATACAGAAAAACCTTTAATTTGAGATGAGTGAAGGTAGCCTGGGGTTTAGTCTGAAATAGCATATACTGATTTTGTTACATTTTCAGAATTCTCTGGAGTTGAAAAAATTTTTGAGAGTTGATGTTTTTTATTTATTTTTGGCTTATTCAGAACAGTTATGAATGGTTGGTAACACTGAAATTTCTCAGAGAGCTGGCAGCTCTTTAAAGACATTTTTCCTAGAGTGTAAAGCTCTTGATTCCCATGTGTCAAAAAATCAGACTTTTTTTTCTCCTGTGAGACATTTCCCGTGATCTGTTTCCTTGAAGACTGGAGATCTCAGGCTAGTAATCATGTATTATTCATAATTAATTCGTCTTAATAACATGACCTTATATTTACTAAAGCACTGTCAATGCCATATACAGGAAAATTATAAATCTTGCTTATGCAAAATAATCCAGTTCATTTCTCAGGTGGCAAGTAGACTTTTCTGAAAGTTTAACAGAATTGTTGTTGATCTCATATGGAAATGAGTGCTTGAAAATAGAAATCTATTTTTATATAGAATAACTGAAACTCACTCCATTACTTCCCTATAAAATTCAAAAAATATCATAAGCAGCTTCAAAGTAAGAGTTAAATCCAACACTATTAATAGGATGCATAGCATTTTATTTCTAAACTTTTTAATTCAATTTTGTTTTGATTTGTTACTAACTTGAGTCTATAAATTCTGTCTCAGAAGTAAATACTGACAAGCATAATAAAAGCAACAGTATCTCATGTCTCAGTTTAATATTAAAATTATCTTCTTAAATTAATTTTTTATTGCATTAACACTGTGCATCTTCTAAATATGAAAGTATGGAGAGCTGCAGAAATCCAAGTAGGTTGTGCTATAATTAAACAGGCACAATGGGGAAAAAAATCAGAAAAAGAACTTAAATGTTTTATGTTTGTGTTATAAATATTTCTTTAGCTATCTCTAAGCCCCTGCTTACATTCCCTTCTCTATTATGCCACTCTTCAAGATTGCCAGAACGTTTACTCCACTTATTCGATCAATATCCTACTCCCACATACTAATAGCTAGAAGGTTTTTCACTCAAGCACAGCTCTTTTTCAATATTTTATCTTCAGATAATGCCAGGTATTCAAGCATACTGTCGCTATAATTAACTCAGCACAAAAATTATAATTGATATGGGATCTACCTTCCTTTAGCAACCACCGGAAGCTGCTGTTAATATCGTCTCACAGATACATCCAAAAGCTGTCTTCAATTAAAATATGGAGAGCGGAGAAGGCATGACTATACAAGTATCAGCCTGTGGTGAATTCCAGCTGGATGGAGAAAGACCTTTAAGTTCCCAGCTCTTGCTGCTCCTTAGACAGAGAGGCTGCTGGTCAGGTTAGCATGGTCAGAAGAATAAGACACAGAAACAGCTTTAATGACTCAACAGGGAAAATGAGATTACCCTGGAACCAAAGTGTCTTACTATAGGTTTGATGTTGGACATTTACTTTTTCTGCTGTACAATAATTTAATGATAGTTGATAAGGATGACAAAACAAATCAGATGGTTTTGCATGTAAGGTAAAGAAGAATTCATAATCCTGTGTATTCCCCTTTCTGCCTTTTACAGTTGTCCTGGGTTACAGTGTATTCTATTACCATGAGCTGTTGAGACCAGGTGTAGCAATGTTCCTTGCCTCCTCCCTCTGGACTATCTCCTGTTAATGGGCCCAACAATGCCTTGCTGTATGACTCAGAGATAACCTGCACCTGGACTATCTCCTGTTAATGGCCCCATCAGTGCCTTGCCCCATGACTCACCATCCCATTGTGAGATGCTCCGCCCAGGGGGAAGGAACCAAGCATTCCCACCAGGATAAAAATCTGGGGCCTGGAACAGCAGAGGCAGACTTACCTACTGGGATCCCAGAGGACAAGATCTACACTGCTGGGTTTTCCGAGGAAGACCAGACCCTCATGCGACACTGCTGGACCTTCAGAGGAAGACCAGACCTTTCAACAGAACCATCACTCCAGGAGGACTGCAGTCACCATTTAATTGGACTGTTACCAACCCCCTGATTATTAGGGGGTCAGGTTTGTTCTCTGACTTTGTCAGTGGGTTGTTCTCTTTTGTACTACTGCATTTACTTTTTATTTTTCCTATTAAATTGTATTTCTGACTTGGAGTCTCTCACTAGTTTGCTTTCAAACTAGTAGAACAGTAAATTAAAATAATCCTGCAATCTGGGAACAAGAGACATAGGGGTATTAGTAGACGGAATAAGAGGAATGTAACTCTAGGACTCTGTGGTTAGTGAAATTACTCAGGAATAGCAAATTCTTTCTTTGATTTTCTGGTCTTAAGATAATGAAATTGTGAATGGCAGAAGGACCAAATGCTGACATTTCTCAACTTTCTCCTGTCTTTCAAACTTAATTGTAGTCACTAAAAAAGTCAGTCTCCCTAAAGATACAGTGCAGGAATCAGTCCACTTATCCCCATGTTCTCCAGAATCCAATACTTTAACCACACAGAGGATATATTCTTTGTGTGTCTTTTAAAAAGGAGAGGGCCTGCTAATGACCACCAAAAAAGACACAATTGCCTTTCAGAAGTGGGAAGTTTTCTTCCAAAAGAAAACTTCAGAAACTAATTTCTTTCATTGCCCCACTCCTCTCAGTGCTTCAGGCATAAGGTGCTGTAAGATACAAATATATATCACTTTTCTCTCTGGAAAATGATTTAAAGATGAACCTTGACTCTCAAGATACTACCCTAGACTGGCGTAAAACGTATTTCATCAGCAAGCATAAAGATCTTAGTCAAAACAAGCTAGGTTGTTGAGAGACATTTCATTCAATTAATCTGGCTTACTATCTGACTGCTTGTGACAGGAATTGACAATCAAAAATAGTATAAGATGTTTATTTAAAAAATCCACACAAAGCTTTTAAAACTTTGCAAAATATCTCTGTTCTGCCCATCATGGCTGTCAAGTTCACTACACTTTCCAAGATTTCTCTTAGCCTTGCAGCATCAATGATAAGTAACTGATAATGAAAAAAGGTCTCTTACTTTTTAGCTGCTCTGTCAAATCCTATTTAATCTCTATTGACCAAAAGGTCATCAGCCAGTGGTAGAAAATTTGCTTGTGAGATTGTCATACTGCTGTTAAGCTCAAAGGTATTTATGAAGTATAGATCTGAACTCATGGAAAGCCTCCTATTATTTTTGAAAACTTAATGGGAAGCCATGTCATCAGTGAGTCCACTTGGCCCCAGGCAATGACACTTGTAAAAGTCACTGACTGTTTCTATTGTTTGATCAGGAAAGCTAAATATTCTGTGCCAGAGAAAAACATATCTAGTGGGAATGGACTTTACTTTGAGAAGCTAAAGCAGGAATATGATTCTTAAAAATAAGATCCTCCTTGGTTAAATTACCGTGCTTGTTGAATAAGTATCATTCACCATAAAAACACAGAAGTATTCCCTGGCTTTCCCATAGCATCTCAAATTTCAATGCCCAATACAAAGCTACAAGGTCACCTTTATGCTGTTAGAAATATCTTCTGGCCACTACATGTGGAATCAGAATTACATAACTTATGTTAAGTGAGCTACCTTAAAAAATCGATATAAATGACCATGAGTCTAATATTCTCTACATATAATATATAAAAAAAAAGCCATTATCTTGTGAAAGTGACAGCATAACAAAATATATAAACTCTAATATGGTTCAGATGACTTACAAATGTAGATCAATTATAGTCTTTTTAAAACAATTCTGAAGATAAGTTACAGGGCTCCCAAAATTATGTCAAAACTCTCATAACAACTGCATCTAGTCTCACCATTAAAAGCCTGTGGTTTCAAAAAGGCAGAAGGATCATAATAAGAGCCTGAGGTTGTTTCACAACATTCGTACAAAAACTAACAAACCTGTCACAGTGATCAGCCCCAAAAGCTATTAGCATGTTGTTCCCATCTGGATTCATGAGATTACTGTTACCTGAAACAGTCAGACTGGGCGACTTATAATATTTGTATGACAGAGACCATAGCTCTAGGTCTCAGTCTGTCTTGTGCATGGTCTCTGAACATCTTTATACAAATGATGGCCAAAATCCCGGACACCAGTGTCAGACTTTTGTTCAAAATAATATGATACTAGAAATAAAATGCATGTAAAATGTTCTCAGGTAAAATGGAAACAAATAATATTCATACATAGATCAAACTGGAATTTTGATCTTTGCATAAATAGTTTTTCTGCCCAGTAAAAACATTGTCATAAACATTTTTCTAAATGAGCAAAGAATTGCTGCCAATTTGATATGTCTGCAAAGTCGCCTAACAAGGATGCATAACAATACTAAAGAATTGTGCAAATTCCACTGAAATGTTAGCATACATAGCAAACACTGTAGAATAAGACTCGACAAGTGTCAAAGACTATTATTATTATTAGACAGGGATTCACAACTGAGTCTTGTTAACATATGCAAAATCTTACAACCTTAGGCAAATGTTATCACCACATAACTTTTTAAATATACAAACTATTGAATTGCATGGCTTACTGTGGCATAATTTCAAAAAATATTGTGCAAGGTTATTCCTCATGAGAACGTATACTAGATTTTTAAAGGGATTTTTTTCTGGCTAAACTGCCTGCTAGCATTCTGACAAGCAGACTCATCTATCAGAAGACTAACAGATTTTTCACTTAAATAATAAAGTTTTAGTGAAAACTGCTGTAAGGCCTTAAGCAAATAAAATACACAGTTTCATGAGATGACACCTTATAAGAACTAAATGATAATGCAAAGGTCATGCTTAAGACTGAAAAACATACAGTTTAACCCCTTACTCTTTTCAATGCGTGAAGTTTAAAGAAAAAGCCCTTGTTTTTAGAATTATTTTATTTTAAAATGATCATCTGTTATTCAAAGCTGAGAACATTCAAGACATAGTTATATTATATGCAACATTTAATAGGAACATGAAAATGAAGGAGCCATAAACATTGAAATTTCTATTCAAACAGACCAAGAGCTATGTTCATTAAAGTAGGGTAAATAATCCTGTTTCCCTAAAGTTCTGGATGACTTGTAGGTACTAAGATACTCAATATCTCAATTACATTTGTAGTCTAAAAAATGGCAACAATACAAAATCTGGAAGGGCAAACAAAAAGACATAAAAATTAGTTCATTGTAAACCGTATTTCTCAATTACCTATATAAATCAAACGTTAATTTTTCGTGAGCACTAAATTAATTTTGAATGTGATATCTGCTTCCAATGAATGCTGTACACACATTGTCCCTTGGGATCTACCACCCAAATACTGCATATCAACAAGTGAGAACATTTTGAGGAGAAAGTAAGTAAAATAATAAATCTCTATGCCTTTTAGCATGTGAGATGAAACAAAATAATGTCCTGTGGTGATGCTGGAAAAAGATCCATAAACTATCTATGATTCAGCAATGGAACAGCAGGAATAGCTAAAGCGGATTTTCAAAAGAAAGCAATTCAATATTTTCCTATTTAAAACAGAGGAGGCATATGAAAGATAGAAAGAAAAGGAAGAAGTTAATCTTCAGAAAAAAATGCATGTGTGACAGATGGGAATATTTAAAATGTGAGAAAACTTGTGAGGCAGAAAGTAAATTCATCTCCCATGCTGAAGGAATGAGGAATGTTGCAAAAGGGAAAAAAAAGTTATTTGAAGCTCTTAAACTTTGAAGCTTCTGTAGTAAAATCAAGAAAGTTTGAGAAAATGTGATGGCTATATTTCAAGTTGTTAAGCATATGTTGGGTGAACTTTTCAACCTTAAAATAATGTTCTAAAAATCAGAAAACTACTCAGTATGTAACTCCCACAAACACAGCTCACCACAACACCCACATCTTGTTTTTCCATCAGACACACTGCTTACATCTCCTGCTCTGATGGAAAGAAACAGAGATTTATACTATTTCCTAATGGCAGAACATTGGGCAATGGTGTTTTAATAACCAAGCTGGCTTGTTGTGGGTTTTTTTAAGTTCTTTAGGAGGGTCTTTTTGTTCTCCAATATCTTATTTCCTGTAGAAGTTTACAGCAATGCTTGGAGAAAAATAGAACCTACAGAATAACAAGTATAATATAGTTTTAATTACAGAACAACTGTGGTGAAAAAAAATAGAATTGATTTGAAAGTTTCTTTAAATAGATTTTACTGTGTTTTGGCTTTAATTTTACTTAGTCGAAATATGTCCATTGATGTGGTTGGTTTTTTATTATGCTGTATTATAGAATCACTGAATGGTTTGGGCTGGAAGGGACCTTAAAGACCATCTAGTCCCATCCCTCTGCCATGGGCAGGGACACCTTCCACTAGACTGACCAGACTGCTCAAAGCCCCATCCAGCCTGGTGTCCATGTCAATGACCAAGACAGGGAGCACAGAAAGTAATCTGAGGCTTGATCTCTCATTCGTGGGTTGAAGCACTGAAAGCAAAAGACCCCAAACTATGGGCGCGAGTATAGTTGCATGGAATTGCAGTGGTGATGACTGTAATTATTCCTCAGATACATAACCAAAGCACAGAGAGCTCTAATGAAACAGGGAACTTTTGTTCACATGACATAAATCAAGAAAAGATATAAGATGATGATAAGTTAGGTATATATCCTTAACAGGGAGCTGTGATACCCAAGACTTGCCGTGCTATAACTTCAGTACACAAACAAGTTCATTCAGTGTTTCTTGCTTGTCAAACATATTCCCTCTGTTACAGAGGTTATTGATCTTCCATGGCTGAGAAATGTGGAGGTTCTGGACCTCCAGAAACAGTGAAAACACTAATGTATGGAAGATTTTCAAGAAAAATTCTATAACTGAGCAAAAAGTTAGGGCTTTTACTTAAGTTGTGCTAAACAGCAGAAATACAGAACAAAGTGAAGTGGGATGCTGTTTTATTGGCACAGTATTTACACTAACACCAGCGTAATGCATGAATATTTTATAGTACACAACTGTATCTTCATTATCCAAGCTAATTGCACCTTTATTGTTGCAATGAAAAACTTCAAGAAAACAAGGCGAATAAAAGGGTGAACAACAGACAATAATAGGTTAAGGTCAATGTTTAGCAGAGCAGGGTGTTTAAATGATCAGTGAAGGAGCACTCCAAAACAATGGAGAAATAAGTGATGGATAGTTTTGCAGAACTATAGAAGAAAATCAGAAATTATAAATTAATGGACATGGCTGCTAAGGATTTTGCATCCTAGCAAGGATACTTGTAATTCCCCATAGACCATAGAGTTTTCTAATGGCCCATCATTCTCTCAATGACATTTAAGACACTGGTATCCTAAATAACTCTCTGCCTTAAGAATACTAGAGTAGGGGAAATAAAGTTTTCATAGAGGACATGACAGGTCCTGAAAGGGAAGGAGGTAAGAAGAAGCAGAAGAAATAAAGAGTTTTTTCAAGGACTGGGAGAATGAGAGAGCTTAGGAAAGGGAGAGGGAAAACATGCACAACTTCTTATGGGGGCAAGACCTAGAAAATTTTGCAATAAAGTGATCCAGGTTATCAAAAAGCAAAGAGAGAAAAAAGAAATTGAGTGAAAGTTGGACTGAGGATTCTAGAAAATGCTGAATAGAGTCAGAAAACATAAGGGGGGAAATGTCTGCTAGCAGTCTTGGATAGCAGACTATAAAAGAGCAGAGGGGAAGAGAGGTTAAAGCTCTAGTCAGGAAAACAAACATGAGAATTCAAAGGATCCTATCAATAAAGTGTGGGAAGCAAGCACACAAGGAGTCATTGGGAAAGTAATAGAGCAGCAGGCAAGATGTGCACTGTGCACGCCCAGCAGGAGCAGCAGACTGCTGTCTTACCATTGTCACTGGTTAATGACTTGGCTGTACAGCTGTCCTCAGCTCTCAGTGAGAGACTCTACCAGTCTCAGATTTTGTAACTGGAAATGCCAGACTTATAGCTATGTTTGACAGCTGGGGAAGAATCTACTGCTCTGGAAATCATGGGTCAGGGATTTGGAAGTGAAAATTAAGGACATCATCCAGTTCCAATGGATTTTCTGAAACATATTTCAAAGTGCAATTCCCCAAAATTAACAGTGTGAAAAGCAAATAATCTTATTTTCTTCATTATGTCTCCCCTTCTTCATTATGTGCAACAAAATAATTTTTGTTGTCAAAAGATACTCTGAAATTTTACAGTGCAGAATGAACTTGACTCAGAGCTCATGAAAATTATGTAGATTTATTTCAGCTTTTTACTTTCATAGTCAACATTATGCTGAAACTTAAATAAAATACTGCTATGTCCCTTTTTGTGCTACATTTACATGCCTTGCTTCCACGCAGTGCATCACAGTACTAAAAATGTATCTCCTTAAAGTTCTAAGAATATTTGTATTATTTCATTGTGAACTGTGCAGTAATCTTAGGATCTGAGCTGCTTGCCTGATATCAATTACTGCTCTGTGTTCATTTCTCAACCTACACATTAGTCTTCCCCCTAGAGTTTCTCACTTGAAAGCCTCAGGTTGAGTTATAGAAGAGTAGCAGCCATAAGAAAAAAAAATAGAAATAAACACAGAGTTAGGAATAAAAAACACCCAGAAATTTTCTCCCGTGTATTTTTGTTGGAACTGCCAGAAAGGAGGGCTAGATTGTCTTCATATAGCAAACAATTTTCCTCAAATACAATAAAAGTTTTTTGCAGTTAGTTATCCATGAATTCCCCAATAGAATATTTTTCCACATTAAAATACTTATTTGCTAAAACTTGAACACAAAGGAAATCTGTTGTATCCTTGGATTAAAACTAAAATAATCAAACACTCATTAGATAAGACACAGGCACTTGTTATTGTGCCTTGTTAAAGGCACTTGTTAAAGGGTGTTATTGTAGAATAACACCTTTTTCCTCTGAACTTAATTTTATTTCATTTCAATATTATTATTATTATTTGTTATTTATTCTATTTAATTTCAATATTTTTCCAAAATTTTCATATTTTATTCTGGACCCTCATAAATGAAAAATTTGAAGGTGCATTCTTCTTACTTTCTGAAATAGCTTTAGCATTTTAATTTGTCTTTATAAACAGAGAATGCCTTTTTCATCAGGCGAAGTGCATTAGATCAGCTTTCTGTTTTATTTCTACAGAAAATATTAAATGTTCTCAGCCAGTACATTGGTGTATTTACAAAAACTCTCACTTTGTTATGCAGTATAGATAAGCTTAAATAAGCACAAATCAAGTAATATATATTAGCTTTCTAGGATGCTTCCGCATATGGACAATTGATTACTTTTTGACTGGTCAGTATGATTAGAAATAAAGATCAGGAAACTGAGACAAGAGAAAATGTGGTCTGCATGAGAATTTTGAAAACATATCAGGGGTGTTTGAGCCATATACAATTTACTTTCAAACTACTTTTGACCATCATTAAACTGGAGTGATATTTAGGATATTTAAGATAAATAGGAAACACTGAATGAACAATATTTTGACAAAGGCAAGATTTCTAAGAGGTACTTAGCTTCCTTAATTTCTACATTTTAATTTGGGTTGAGTATAGCCAGGAAATTGTGTATGAGCTCACAGTGGACTCAGTTTTTATTGCGGGAGTTGCTGTGCTTCCATTTGATTTTTCCAGGAGGAAGGTAAAAGATACTTCCACATTCACCCTGGGAAATATAAATTGCTATAAATTTCTATTACTTTCCTTAGAAGTTGAGAGCAGACAGCTACTCACTGGATCCAGCTGTCTATATGCAGTGCTTCTGATTCTAGAAAGTTAATGTCTGCTTTTAACAATTTTGTACAACAAGTTAATGGGTGAATATTTACTAACTAGATTCTTGATTAATTTAAGGAGCAAAACCTCAAAAAATCAAACTGTATTTTTCCATCTTCTTCCTCAGCACAACCCTGTTAGAAACTGTGAGAGACTGAAATGCTAAAGGTCAATGACTCAAACAATTGGCCATTTGCAAAAGCAGCAGGTGCTTTGCTGAGGCCAGGTTTTCATCCCCTGACTGAAGAGGGGGAGAAGGAGAGATTTTGGATGTGTGGTGGCAAAAAATATGATCTGAATAAGAATAGCTCAGGTGCAGAGGGGTTGAGCACCCACCACAGGATGACCATGACAAACCAACATTTGTAGCAAGCTGCAGTTTGAGCCAGATATGGGAAAAGGCTGATAAGAAGCAGATCCTGATAGCTGGGACATTGCTTTGTATCATGCCAATATCCTCCCTTACACAACTGGCTCACATGAAAAAATCCCTCACCCCCATGTCCTGGGGAAGGCATTGGGACATTCATATTCACAAATAGGCCTGAAATTCTTCATGCCCCTTCTGATGGGACATAACTGGCTGAACTACCCTGGCATGTCTTAGAAGGGGTCATAAACCACTAAAAAGAAAACCCCAAAGTGTGCCCAGACTAATTTCTGGGGCCTTACATCAGACAGTATAAAACTCCCTGACCCAGGAGAGATACCTGAATGTATATTTACCCATTGAACTTTGTGATTCTTGGGCTTCCCCCACTGGCAAGGGATAAAGATTGTGACCATCACTTTGGACATATTGTTGCATTTCTAGAGATAATAACCAAAATGGCTACATAACCCCTTTCTGTTGCAACCAAATTTTTCTAAAATAAACCTGCTACAGATACATACATTTATAACCACTGGTCATTCAGTGTTGTTTCACTGTAACCTGCCACAAGGGATCTATTAACATGAACCTCAGCTACCCTCGCCTTAGGGACAGTTTGTAACAGAAGCTCCAGCCAGAGCCTTTTCTTTCTGTTTATGATTCTTCTATGCCCATATTTTTAGTTCTCCAACATAAACTGGATGTTGTCTGGATGTGCTTGTTACCACATTCATGCTTTGTGTAAACCCATCACAGTTTCAGGCACACACTCACAAAGCAAATTGAAGCTCTCAAATTATTAACCTGACAATGATTTCAGTTTCCTGTTCCTCAGTAAAATCCATAGTCTGTAATGGGTTTGCTTATTTAGCCAGTGGGAAATGTTGACACAGGCACGAATTTTTGTATATTTTAACTGTGGCTGTTGCACTCTAGCACATGCCTGAGCTCCAAAAGTGTAATTTGGTAAAAGTTCAAGAATTTGGTAAAAAGCAATTGACATTGCTTTTCAGTACAAAATATTTTGAAGTTTTTTTTAAAGGCAAAACCAGCACTGTAGATCTTACAATTAAAAAGAGTTCAGGGTGAGAAATATCCAAAGAAACTTAACAGGCTACAGCATTTAGATGGGAAGGAAATAGATGCTCTCCAAAGTGATACCCATGTGTATCACTGCTATGTGGCCTGTGTGTTACACTCCTTTTGTGTGCAGTTCTACAGTAAAAATTGCATTAATAATAAGAGTTACAAAATATATGCAATTGACTGTGGGTTTGCTGCCTTCCCTATATTAAAGTAATTAAAACATAATGGTAAAATTTCCACATTACTCCTACACAAAAACCATTTGAACAATTACTGCAAGATAGCTTTCAAAGAAACCATTGAAGCAGAAGTTCATTTTTGCATGAATTATAGAGCTGTAGCGGTAGTCCACATTGACTATAAATTAGGCTTTTCTTTCCTCTTTTCCTATTTAATTAGAAAAAAATGATACCACAAAACCCCCTTGGACACTTTGCTGAGCCCACAGCCCCTAGGTATTAGAGGGAAGGCCAAAATTCAACAAGGTTCATTTACATGTGCTATTTAACCATATTTCACCTCTGAATTCAGGTCTCTGTCTTTCTTGTTTCATAGTGAGCAACATCACATAACAGAGGAAGGAAAAATACAGTGGTGCAGCTCTCTCAAAACAAATCATAACCCAAAATAAACAGTAGTATCTAAAAGACACCACATCATATGCAAAAGAACTACTGCAGAAAAGGCCCTGCATGGCTATGTAGCACCTAAGCCCAAACTGAGAGAGTCAGTTCTAACTGGCAGAGCTGTAATCACTGTTTAGCTCTAAAACACATGCTAATATTTGCTGGCATTGCGGTGCTTTTGGTTGCAGAGCAGCTTTTAAGAAGCACTGAAGAACCTTAATTTAGACCAGTTATCTGTATCCACACAGCAACCCTGCTGGTGTGAACTTTCAGGATAAAAGAAGAAAAGAGAAGGGAAAACAAAGAAGTGAGGTAGATTGCTGTCTACTGAAACCACAGCCCACAGACTTTTTTTTTTAACATCTCACTTTAAACTCATTTAAGAAATCTGTGTTCTGCTAAACCATGGTGTTCTTTTTTCTCAATCAGCTTACTACCACTAAGACAATATATTTCAAAACATAAAGTCCAGTTAACTAGCAATTAAGGAATCTTTGATTAATCTCCACTGCTGCGATACCTGATTAACTAGTTGCAAAGGCTGAAGCAGCTCTTTTTAGTGTATTTTATTTTTCTCTAATGGTAGATTTTGTTATGTGGCATGAAACATATGTAGAATACATCAGGGTTAATTTGCATTTAAATCCCTTGAAGAGATCCTCATAAAATTTTATAATTTTTTCTGTGTTAGGAATTGTTTCTAAACATAAAAAAAGGCATTTCCTTACCCACAGAACAATGATTGCGTTCATTTTCCTTCTACCATGCAATTAAAACAGGTTATTACCAAATCAATACCCATTTCACAAAATGCATTCCTCCAATGCCTCTTTTGCCCTCCTCATCTAACAGGTCTAACCTGTATATTTATTCTGCTGGTGCCTCTGCAGTAAAAAAGCAGAAGTCTAAACCAAACCAAAGCTCAGGCACAATCTCTTAAGCACAGCTGCAGGTTGAAAATGAACAGAGCGTATGCCAATCTGTCTCAAATACCACAGTGTGCTAAGAGCTTTGCAGTCTTTACAGGGATGTTAGGATGAAATACCTACATATAGCACTTTATAATTTTAGCAGTAATATGGAGATATGAGCAAGAATTTGAACTTGTAATCAAACCCAGTATGAAGTCTACTACCTATTTTTTTATTTCCTCAGTGTTTTCATTAGTATTTGCAGGAAATCTGCTATTTTTCCATCTCATATTTATTTTTCTCCTTTGCTTGAAATTAATTGTCTTATTGCAAAAGGTAAAGAAAGTCAGGCAACTCTTTGATAATAATTACAATAATTGTTCATGGTGATACTTGTCCCTCTGTGCTCTTCCTCCTTTTCTTTCTCCCTACCATCTCTCTTGTGAGGAGTCCTGGAATAAAGACTTTGAAAAGAATACTTGAAAGGCACTGAGATGGGGGTACATGGGCCTGCATTGAAGAAGTACAGGTATCTGTAAGAAACTTCATGGAAGAGGCGTGAGAAGAAGATCTGCAATGGAAGAAAAATCATGCTAGCTGGAAAAGACAGAAATGAGGGGAACCAAAAATTATTTAAACGCGAGTCTGAAAGTGAGAACTTTCAATTCACAGAGGGAAAAGGGAGAACAAAAAATAAATCTAAGGAGTAGGTCTTGGTCAAGGCTATTGACACAGTAAGTTATTTTGTGGTAGCATTTATAATAGCTCAAAGTAAAAGGAGATAGGAAGAAATGTGAACAGTCGAACAGAAATATAGGTAAGCTTTTCGGTGGGAACAGAGAGGAGTGGATAATCTCTAAATACAACTCTAGAGAAAAAAAATGAGAAAAGTCTGGGCATTTCCTTATTTTTCTTTACCTACTGATTTCAGTTATTTCAGACTTCATGATGTGTGATTACAAAGTGATTACAATCCTAGCTAATAAACACTGAAAATTCAGAGTCCAAGCACCGGCTAAGGATAAAATAAATTGCATAGAGATTTCTAAAACATGAGAATAGACTGATTACCTAAGGAAAATATAGCAAAGCCTATATAATTGTGGCATCATATACAATTTTACTCAGCACTTGTGTTTTTTGTGGTCATTTTGGTTTCAAAAAGAGTGGCATTGGTCAAGTTAGGTAACAGATCCCGCAAGTCTTCAATGTATGTTTACATACTGACATAAGCTTTTCTTACTGTCATTTAAAATATTTCATTAGTCTGCATAAGCAAATGTTGCTGTACAAATTATGCGTGAGCATTGATCTTCTTTTCTTACTTTACAGGAAGCCATTTATTTACATTTTTAATGAGAAACTGTGAGCTTACAGAAGCCCAAACTACTCTTTGATTGTTTACCAGTGCCATAAAAACGGCTCATAGGTCTTTAATATGATGAAAGGTATTTCCTTCAGTGTGATAAAATTGGTGCTTGTTTTGCTTAGGTGGCAAATATTACAGGAAAACAGATAATTTCTCATCCCTAGAGTTTTTGTTGTAAGCCATTACCCAAGCCTTCTTCCTTTGATGCATTTCTGATACTTATATTCAGCATCTTCATCTACTTTGAGATGTTTTCCCTGTTTACCCAGAGGAGAAAACACAAAACTTCTTTTGCAAATTTAAAAATCTCTTTGTTGATTGAAAATTGTCTTCCCATCTTCAGATATATACCTTGTGCTGTGCATATGCACATTCAGATAGTTTCACAGGAACGAAGCTGTGAATCATCATCAAGGATATATTTTTCTACCTCGTGGTATTTAAGTTGATTTTTTTTTTTCAACTTAGAAAATACCAGAATATTTAAACAAAAGATTTTCTTGAAGGAACATATCAGGTGCCATAAAAGAAACCAAGGGATTGTTTTCAGATAAGGAAGTGCCGAAAGCCATGAACACAAGAACAATGATCCTTCGTTGCTAGAGATGCTGATCCTAGTATACGGTCTGCAGTTCTATTGTGTAAGCCTTGGCTGTGTTAGAGAAGGAATTACCCTGTATGTTTTCAGCCATGATTCCACAGGCTGTGTCTTCACCCTTAAGCACAGTGCAAGTTCTTTTGAAACTCTGAAAATCTTTTTTTCAGAATAAGAAATTTGTTTTCTGTCCAGCTTTACTGGGGACTTGGAGGTATCCAGCTCATATCTTCTTCCCCAGTTTCTATGTTTGGCCATCACTAGCAAATCTGCTATCATAAAGAAGCACGTGGCCTTCTCTCAGAGCTCAAGTGAACAAAGACTAGAAGTTTGTTTTGGTCCTATCAGTTCTTGAAAAATATCTGAAAAGAAAATAGACAACTTCACTCTCATGCGGGAGTGTGTAATGATCTTATAGAACATTACAAATCCACTCCACCACTGTGATGTTGCAGAAGTACAGAAAAAATGCATGCTGTTTTGATTCATCTTTGTTAAAGATTCTGCATAATACAGAGGATGAAAATAAAATGAAAAGAAGTCCTATTCACTGGAAAAAGAAACTGTCAAAACTGTTGAAAAATGGTTTAGCAGGGCAAGCATGAAAAACCAACTTGGTTTGAGACTTTAATAGTATTAAGGAATGACTTTCACTTCCTAAAAAGTATCAGTTCTGTGGCCTTAGTCTCACTTGGAGAGAGGGGTAATCAATAAATAAGTAACAAGACTGAGAGAGAACATGATGAAAGCCAGTAACCAGAAAATGTTATACTAAGAGACTGACCTGTGTTCTGTGTAACTCATCTGAAAACAGAAAGGCAAGTGATCTGAGTGATTTAGACTTGTTAAATGTAACAGGAAGTCTAGTATTACCTGGCTTTGGTATTTTTACATGTCCAAACCACAGATAAAACCAAGTAAAACTTGTATAGACCATTGAACAGCTTTGGAAAATCTAGGCTGAGGAATTATATGTATTCCAATACAGGGAAAAGATGTGTATATTTCTAATCCAGCTCAAGAAATATTAAAATAAAGCTCTTGCAATTACATTTGATAGGCCATATAATCAGAGAATAATATAGGTTGGAAGGAGCTCTGGACTGCACCCTTCAAGCAGGGTGCTATAGATAACTTGTATGTGCTCTCTTTAAAATCTCACTGGCAAGAGCTCTGGGATATCTCCCAGCAAAAGAAAGCTTGAATTGCAGCTACAAAGCAAAAGCTTGGGTCTTACTGAGACAATGTCCTCACAAATTGCCAGTTTGAGCTCTTGTTAGCAGATCAGCTCTGTGCATTTTGTACCTGTTGCAGCAGTCCATGATTACTCAATAGTTTTTGAAAACCACAATGAAGACACACCTTCACTCAGCAAAGGCAAGCCAATCTGTGATGTCCAGAGTAAGTGCATATATCAATACTCTATTGCCCTGCAAAGACAGCAGTGGCACAGTTAGGCAGTGCCCTTGAATTACAGAACTTTATGATTCATTTTAAGAGCTCTTACTACATTTTTCATATCACTTCTTTTACTACACTTTAAGTTAAGATGAAGCTAATCCCTATCTAAGTATGGGGTTTTTTTTAAAAAGTAATACAGAAAAAAATTTCTTTGGTAACTTTCAAGCAATTTTTTTCCCTTGATGTAAGCCAAAAGATTAAAGAAAATAAATTCCAAGACCTTGGAAGCTCTATGAATGGAATTGCTGCTTGCTGGCCATTCTAACTTTTACAAAATGAAGTCCAATGGCTAAGAAATTATCTGCAGAAATTTAATGTAAAACCTTCTGCATTTGAATTTACATTCACCAAAATACCATCATGGTCTGAGTATTTCTAATATACACAGTTTCAGATAAAATATATTTTACTTTTGACCAGAATAAAATGGAGCTAAAACAGAAGTTAATTATCTACCTGTGTTTTCCAACACAACTTAAAAAAAAGAAAGAATTGACAGATTAGCATAACTTTGCAACTGATAGTCTATATAAATTGCTCACTATCAAATGAACATAGTCAAATGCAGAACATCAATAACAGGGATCTTTAAAACAATCATGTGTAAATGCATAAGCTATTTTTGGAATTGCAAAGTGCTTGCACTAAAGGAACAACTAGATATTAGTCTTTCTTATACTATATTTGAATAAATGTCATGTTAGGTGAACTTTCTATCAGCTGTCATTTTTCCTAATCCTACTGGATATCGAAAAAAAGACAAATGGCAATGTTTCAAAACCTTGAACCCTCCTTTCCCATCTTCTGTACCTTAAAGCTTTACTCATTGATTAGATGCTCTATTCTATAGCCTGAATGCCTCATTTTACTGCAAAAATACCCTTACGTCATTCTCATTTTATATAAGAATCAGAATAAAAATGATGTCAAACATTAATATTTCAAGTATTTTCAAACCGCAACCTTCTAATAATATATGAAGCTAAATGTTTTTTCACAAATATAGCAAAATAGTAAGTTTGTTGGCTATTGCAGTATCAACATATACTTTTTCTATCTTAAAATAAAATAATATACTCATATACTGTCTTTGTTTCTGCTTTACCAAATTCTTGTATCTGTTGAAAAAACTAATAACTTTTGATTTCCTTCAGTTCTTTGTTTTGTGTAAAAATAATAATACATTTCATCCCTTAAAGGAACAAAAGTAGATCAATGTTCAGAAAACCTAGATGCTTCCTTATTTTTATACCTCTAAAAACATTTTTGCTCAAAACATTCAGAGAACAAATATTACCAGTATCAATGAACACATTAACTCCTTATCTCCTTCTCCTGCTCACTTTCAAACATCCTCAGCCCTTGTGCTGAGATTTCCCTTACAGTCAATGCCTGCTTCTTCCAGAAGACTCTGACTCAATGCAGTAATTTAGGAGAGGTGTAACTATATACTCTGAGTTATCCCATTAATTTTACTGTTGTACTGACATTTTGCACATGCATTTTAACTAGTAGGGGAAACTGGGACCTCACATCTCTTGCACCTTCCCAATACAAGTAACCCTTGACGTATTTATAAAAGAGAGTTTGGACACAAGAACGTGACAACGAAGGAAAATATTTGATGACTGTAACTTCTGCTGCAGGAAAACAGAAGTGAATATTGAAATAACACTTCTCTATATGGGTTTAAAAAATTGATATATTTTTGCCGTGGAACAAAAAGTCTATATACTGCCATCAGGAACTGAATCACTTATTTTTCATATTTATGAAAGTATGCAAACTTTCATAGTGAAATTGGTGAAATTCCATTCATTAAGCAATGTTTAATTTAATCCCATATTCATAAAGAGACATCAAAGAGGAAAGAATCCAAGTTGGGGAAAGACTTTGAAATTGCTAATATTAGAATTTTTCAGGTTGAAAAATACCAAGGTTACTCATGAAATAGTCATACACTTAAGAAGCAAAATACCTACCATCAGAAGATTTAGATAAATAAGAAAGCAGAAACAATTGTAATAACATCCAAATATGCATCCTAAAAAGACAAACATTTCTTTTAGTTAGCAGTTCTTTGGGATTTTTTTCATATGATCATTGGATACTCTTTCTAGGACAGCTTGTGTACCAGTTTTCATTGAAGCTACTTCAGGAGTAGAATAGAAAGGTAATAGAATAGAAATAGAGGAAGACATAGAAGATAATATGAAGGGATGGAAGGTACAACAGAGTGAGACAACTGACCCCATTAGAAACAAATGCAACACAGATGCAAACATTTTCACTAATAAAACTAAAAAAAAAAAAACCACTGATGGCAAGAAAAAAGCCTTTGGGCATGAATGAAACTAAGCACAACAGAAGTTGTTATTCAAACAAAACACAACTTTAGTATTACATATTTTGGATTTAAAATTAATCACATATTTAAATTCCTCAGTGAAGTGGAGAATAAAATTGTTAAGGAAAATGATCATGTTCACATTGATTTATAGCCTAATGATCAGAGTACTCAGCTGTGAGTAAGGGAGCTTCAAAAATGGTTCACTCTGTTCACTATGTATAACATAAAATACATAATCTCTCCCTCTATTGAAAATTAGAATGTAAATTTTTTTCCCTCGCTGCTGGTGGCTTTTGCCACTTGTGTCTATGAGTCAACAGATTCTGTCTGTCCTAATGAACCTCTTTCCTTTTTCTCTTTCTTTTTTTCCTTTTTTCTTTCTTTTTTCTTTTCTTTTTTCTTTTTTCTTTTTTTCTTTTTTCTTTTTCTTTTTTTCTTTTTTTTCTTATTGCTCTTTCTCTTTTTTCTTGTTTTTTAAACAAAGTAAATCACACTCCACTGAAATTGGAAGTGCAACTTTGCCTCTTTTCTGGGGAATCTTCCCCAAAGAACAGTGTAATCACAAAGCTAATGCACGAGGTTCTGAAGTAACTGAGCTCTTAAAGGAAATGAGACCTACAACGTACTTTTGAACTCGAAATGTCTTTGCCATGTGGGTCCTCATTTTTATGCTTTTCAACTATGTAGCATATTTTGACATGTGAGATGGAGCACTGAAAGCCAGGCACAGGAAAGCCTCTCTCAGTGTTATGTTACTGAAGGAAAATTGAAATGGCTTCCTGTACGCTTCTAAGGTGACCACTATAATGTTTATCAGATGGGTCTTTTCTAGATGACTTGGAATGATATAAATTGATCCCCACCTAGTAAAAAGAAAGAGGGTGCCTCTGAAGGAGAAACTTCATACCTTGTCTACTTTCAGATCCTATGGACAACTTTTTTTTGTGTGATTCAGTAATCTTTGGGATGAGTAGCCATATGCTGAGCTGAATGCTTCATAGTATATATCTGTACATCTTAGTTTTCAGAACATAAAGAACTTCATCAGAAACACGCAGCAAATGCAACTAGAGTAAACCTTTCTTACAATAGCACAGGAGTAAGAGCACCTTAAGGACAGGGGCCCTTATTTCTGAGGCCTCCTTGTCTGAAGGATGTTGAGCTTTTCATAATCACTGTACCATAAAGGCATGTAGGACAACCTTTCTTCCTTGCCACTTGACTATTAGAATAAACAGTTTTGGGGCCACAGAAGTGCTAAACTGTGCTGCCTTACTGCATAAACATTTGGAAATACACATCCAGAAAGAAAGGAAGAGCGATCTGTTTTCTGTCTACACATTTTCTTTTTAAGAGTCATTAGATAAAGAGCTGACACAAATGTGGACAGTATTATTTCATCAATCACAACAGTATTTAACAAAAAAATGTTTCAATATTATGACATCCTTAAAAATTACAGTCATAGGGAACTACATATATCAGGTAGATACATCAGCTACCAAGTTGCTGAAACTACTGCAGTGCAATTAAAAGAATTTAAGTGGGGGGTAGAAAATGTTATCTACAGGGAGACAAAAGTCATATTCCAAAATTCTAAAACTGTGACTATTACATAGGATGTCTCTTATCCTTTAAGATTTCTGTGTCCAAACAAAGGACTGGGCCCTGGCCTGAGGTTTAGCTACTGAACAGAATATAAGTAGTGAATGAAAACAGAATAAATTGCATGTAATAAAAAAGAAAGTGAAAAGCTGTCAAAAGTTAAGGATAGTGCCATGGAGAAAGACTGGATTTCTCAGGTGATTCAAGGGGATTTAGTGAGAAATAGTTGAAGTCAAGCTATCCAGTTCAAAGGGTAGTATTAAAGTCCTTTAAAGGAATAGAATCCAAAGTAGCTGTATCAGTAATGAAATTATAAAGCCAAGGTTACTTTCATAATCACATTACAAATGACGAATTAGGGAATAGATGTTGCAAAACTGTGACAAAAGGGCAAAAGATAAGTAATTGTGGATTGCTTGTCTGGGAGGAGACAAGTATAGAACAAAAGATAGATCGAGGTATTTGAGAAGGCTAACCATGGACAGTGGTCACACATGCAGTACCGGGAAGAGAGGAGACACCTAGATTCTGAAATGAATCAAATTAACTTTCCCTTCAGACCTAAGATTCTATCCAGGCCCCACTGGAAGGAAGAGCTGAGTGAACTCCGTGCACGTGAGTTAGATGGAGAAAATATGTTTTATGAAATGGCCACTTCTATTAGGGAACAAAATAATAAATATTCTGTTCCCAGGCATGCTGGTATGAAAAAAACCCCCATCATTTCCTGTCTTTTACTTCAGTTATTTTATGAGAAGGTAATAAAGTATTTTTTTCCCTTTTTCATTCAAAACAGGCAGATATATAAATGCTAATTGAGAATATTGAAGGTGTATCATTTACCCGTCTCACTGTGTGAAAACCATTTGCAGCCTAGGATACATTTAGGATTTTGGAATAAACTTTTAAAGCCAGAAAACTCTTTAACTATTTTGAAGTCTTCTCAGTTAAGTTTTCCCAGTCAAATAGAAGATGACACAAAATTACATTTAGCTGTTTCCTAAAGATAAAACTTGTGCTGTTATCATGCATTAGTCTTGAAATTCCCTCAAGTAATTTACTGAAATTGTAACGTACAAGAACATGAACACTTAGTGATAAATCTTTTTCAGGGAGGAACTTTCATGGCATAGGGTAGGCTGTGATTTATTTTTGTTCATTTGGCATGAATAGTTGAATGCTCCTACATAGCAAAAAAAGTTTACAGTGTTTGGTGAGAAGTTAAACAAAGCCATTTCAGAGTTATTCACCTCACATGCTCTAAAATTGCCCTTGCAAAGCCAGTCTGATTTTTACCATGCATCTGTTTCCAGCTGATCCTTGACTCTCAAGTTGGGTATTTAATTGCTGGCAATGAGGAAATGCTAATATTCTGCTAATTAGTAGATTTTTATTTGATAATAGGTTTTAATACATATCAATTGCTAAACTGGAGATTAAATTAGAGAATTCTGTCATACTAAGTTCACAGGAGGAGGGGGATTTGTAATACTAACAAATTGTGAGTGTGATGACATCCGTTACTCTGTGATGAGACCAATTTGTAAACCATCTGGCACTGCAGAGTTTAGCTACTTGAAGTTATAATGGAGGTATTTGGCTACAACACTAAATGAGCAGGATAATAACTGTTTGGTGAGTTAAATGGTTAATACAGATATCCTGATGGAATTAAGTACCCTTGGGTAAAAGAACACAGGGCAGTATCATTTTGTTAAATGTAAGTCTTGGTGGATGAGCCAGTTGAAAAGATATAAACTCCACCATAACAGAAAAAAAAAAAGATTTTTCTGTTTCACTTTTGTGTTAACCTTTCTGGTGGAGTCCAGAGTTTTCTGTCTAGTGATTAAAAATATATGCAGCAAGACTTTCCTCTAGACAGAAAAACAGGAAAGATATTATTACAGGGTGTAGCATACTGTGTCTGTAACTAACAGCTTGCGCGAAAATTACAGTCATTAGGGTGCAATGGTAAATAATTTTTATTACTATTTAATTTAAATTAAATCTGCTTCAGAATACATGTGGAATGGTGGGTTGCCAAGAACAGTAGTACAATTTTTGCCTATCTTTTCTGCAGGCCTTTTGTTAGAATGAAATTAGTGCTTTTTAGCATCACCATTATGAACTATTTTATTTTCAAAACATATTGAAAAAATATCAATAGCATAGAAAAGGCTTTGTAATTTTTGACAGATATGTTTACTTCCCTGTCTTATTATCTTAGCATCTGGTCCATAAATCAGACACACAGCACCGATCTAAGCCCAATTCTGTTACGATCTAGTAGGATGTATTTCAAGGATGTATATTCTGCAATACAGGCAATTTTGATTAACTAGAAATATTATGATCTGAAATTATAAGACAATTTATCTGAATTTGGTTGTTGATGTTATAGAATGGTTTGGTTTGGAAAGGACCTTCAAGATCATCCAGTTCCAACGCCTCTGCCATGGGCAGGGACAATTATTACTAGAGCTGCTCAAAACCCCATCCAACATGGTCTTGAACACTTCCAGGGTTCTTAGTGGAAACCACAGAATTCACACCACAAAATGTGTTTATGAACATTCCACACATAGCACAAGCTTTAGTCCAGAGCTCACATATTTTCAGAAAATCTAACTTCAGGACACAAATTTATAAGAAGATAAACTTCATTAGTTCCATCAATCATTTTTCTCTGCTTTTTCTGTTTTTTAATTTGTCTTCATTCATGCTAAGTCTGAAGGCAGTAAAAGTAAATGATTTAAAGTAACTTAAGCCACAAATTTCTTTATAACAAAATACAGTGCTTTCCTGTTAGAAGTTGGCACAGGGAAGATAACAGGCAAACAGCTATTCTTGGTCTGTGATGCTTTTCTCTTGAATGATAATCAAAGCTTTTTCTTTATTGTGAAAACTCCTTGTTAAGATTCTGCAATGACTGGCAGAGTTAAAATAATTCCCTTCTGTCTGACAGGTCCTGATCCACTGCCTGCTGAACTAAAAGAAACTCATAATTAATTATTGTAGGACAAGAATCCTAAATCCTTATTCTCATCAGCTAAGCCTTCTGTTTTTGCCTTGGCTCAAATCCCAGCCAGAAATTTATGATTCCTTAGCTTCTTTTTGTAGGTGCCATGAATCATAGGGGCTTATGAGTGAAGAAATACTGTGGTGGTGTTCCTGTATAGGTTAGTACTTGATATATTTGTACAACTAATACCCAGTAGAAAAGCTACTGAATATATGTACGTAAAAAAAAACAACTGTCAACTTGGTTTGATGTCACTCTTCAGAAGTGCTCTGTGCCTCCTGTGCATGTCCATGTTTGGACTAATTCCACACTGCACATGACCTGCGGAGTAAGGTCCAACAACACAAGAATCTGAGACAGGGGAATCTCATTTCCAGAGCTGATCAATGTAACACCACTCATGAATTAACTTCTCCAACATTTCAAACAACAAGAAGAAAACCACATGTTATAGAAAATGAGTGATCAGAATGAAAAAGTGTCAACTAACATAATCTTTTCCAAATGCAATTCAGTGATGCAATTGGTCGGTTAATTAGGTATGCAAAATTTCCACCAATTATAGTAAAAAGTAAAAATTCTCAATTAAGGACTTTCAGAAGTCTGTGGGAAAATTTGCAAAGATTTCTGCTAAGTGACCGTCCTGAACCAAGTAAAAATGTCTGATAGTATTGTTGTTCTTCCTGAAAAGCTCTTTGCATCCTGTAGGCTGCTGAAGAGGTAGCCAATCCTTTACTTAGTTTATCTGGTTTATCTGGTTGCCCTGTGACCTTTTACAAATATTAAATTATTTTCAGAACAAAATGAAAAGTAGTTCTTTATGTGTGATGTTGGAAAGAGTGAGAGAATATATCCATAAGGAAAAAAGTGCTATTAAAAAGTATTATTTTAATTATTTGTAAGTATCGTTACAGACCAGTATCATCTCTTTCACCGTCTCTTACTGGTTACCCAACACTTCCCAAAATTTACCTAATTTTTAAAATACTAGTTGGTTATCCAAGTACTTTTAAAATACTAAAAGACTTACTTCCTTCTCCATTAGTCTCACATGAGATATCAAATGATAGTGTATTTCCTTGGCAAAATGTAAGAGAAATTATTCGACAGAACTAATACGATAAAGGCTGCAGAGATACTACTCAGATTTTAGTATGCTATAGTTTTCTCCCTGGAATACTGAATGATGAGACATAATTATATCTCAAAAAACCCCATATCACTTCCTGGAAAGCACAAAAGCTTTTGCTCAGAAAAAATGCTGTGAAGTTGAAAGCTATTGCTAGTATTGTATAAGACATAATAGCATCAGTGCTCTGCAATTATTCACCAATTTTCATTGCCAGTGTATCACTATTTAGATCTATTTAGTTCACAGTGTGTCCTCTCACTATGAGTAGGGAGGGGGTAAATGGGAGTGATTCTGTTACAAAAATTTAGGCAGTCTAGTTCCTCAACATATTTTTGGCATTAAGAATGCAGACTCAGAAATCTCCTGAGGATGTGTTTTGTCCTGATGGGAAACTCTTATTTTATTTAGTTCAGATAATAGAACAATATATTTGAATAATAAACATGAGTTGCACATTCAAAACGGAAACTATCTGTTCAGCTATTAAGAGAATCCAATTTTGAAAAGAAGAATAAATCATAAATGTCACAGTATTGTGCTAATATGTTTAGGTATTTCTGCAAGTTTACTTAGTCCCACACAACATAGAAGCCAATACAAAATGTAAGTATATTAAATCTGTGCTAGCTATTGTAATTCATGAGAAAACGCAATTGCAAACCAATATTTCATGTGTGTACTCACAGTGAATTGTTCAGGATTAGGTTTTAGACCCTATGCTCTCTGACATTTTTAGCAATAATATATAAGAAAACACCAACTCATTGTCAACTAAGTTTGATTTGAGACAAGGATTGGGGGACTACTAAATGGATAAGTGATTCTAGGCATTCAAAGTTCATTTAATATTAAGAGAAAAAGAAAGATGAAAGAAATATTTTATTGCAATGAGGCTAATGCCTTACCATTTAAAAAAATAGTGTGGCTGTACACAAAAATTAGGTGACTCCATGTGGCTGGACATAGTTGGGCAAACATATTCTACAGCCCAAATTAGGAAGGAAAACATTTCCAACTGTAATGCTTTACAGAATAAAAATTCCAATATGTTAGTGCCATTCCTTTGAAAGAAAGGCAAAGATTCAGGATGAAGCATCTGAGTCACATTAGTATCAACAGTTGCAGCAAGAAAGGTGGAAAGAATGGGTTAAAAACATAAAGCTGTGGCTCCACTGCCCTCTGTCCTGCCCCCAAATGAGTAGGCCACACAGCAGCAAAGGATACTAGGATCCTTTATATTATAGGATCACAGAACGGCTTGGGCTGGAGGACACCTTAAAAATTATATAGTTCCAATCGCCCTGCTGTGGGTAGGGACACCTTCCACTGGACCAGGTTGCGCAAAGCCCCATCCAACCCGGCCTTGAACACTTCCAGGGATGGGGCATCCACAACTTTGGGAAACATGTTCCAGTGCCTCTCCACACTCACAGTAAAGAATCATTTCCTTATATATAATTTAAACCTACTCTCCTTCAGTTTGAAGCCATTCCCTGTTGTCCTGTCACTACACGTTCTTGGACAAAGTCTCTCTCCATCTTTCCTACAAGCTCCCTTCAGGTACTGGAAGGCTGTAATTAGGTCACCCTTAAGCCTTCCTTTCTCCAGGCCAAACAATTCCAATTCTCTCAACCTTTCTTCACAGCAGAGGTGCTCCATCCTTCTAATCATCTTGGTGGCCCCCTCTGGGCTTGCTCCAACAGGTCCATGTCCTTCCTGTGCTGGGGACCCCAGAGCTGGATGCAGCACTGCAGGTGGGGTCTCACCAGAGCAGAGCAGAGGGGCAGAATCCCCTCCCTTGTCCTGCTGCCCACGCTGCTTTGGATACAGCCCAGGACACAACTGGCTTTTCAGGCTGCACATTGCCAGGTCATGTCCAGCCTCTCATCCAGCAGCATCCCCATCCACCATTATCCACCAGTCCCTTCTCAGCAGGGGCTGTACCTGACGGACCCAGGCCTTCATATATCATGGAGAGTGATTTGGCAACTACATACAGCCAATTCCCTCAGGATTCTGGGATGCATCTCTCAATGTCCCATAGCCTTATGTTCATTCAGATTCCTCAGCTGGTCATGAACCTGATTTTTACTTACAGTGGGAAGCACTTTGTTGTATCCAGGATACCTTGTAATCGTATGGCATTGCGTACCTGAAGATCCATGAACTGTATACAAGCCACAGTACTCCTCACTAGCGCTGTACAACATCATCCTTTGACCTTTCTTTTCACCTAGAAAAAAAGCTAGTTTTGTCAAAATCTACATATTCCGCAAGAATATGTCAATCTTAATAAATTTTTATGGCGGTAAAACACTTGAGGAAAAGGCAGAACTTTGATAAGGTCAAAACAGAGGCTTTTGCAGTTTCCTATATCAGATTTAAGCAGAATGGAATTATTCTGATTTATATACGTGTTACAGTTGATACGACAATTTAAGTTCCTTTTCAGAAAATAATGCTGCTCTTGTTTTTAAAAGCCTAAGGTGATCTTTTACATTCTGGGGGGGCTTTGGGGGTGCTTTTTGTTGGGGTTTTTTTTTTTGTTTTTCAGGGACCAACTGGAACAAAAACAACAAAACATTGAAAAGTACACATTACTCCTAAGGTGAAAACTGGGCATTTGTATCACCTGCTTCCTTAGCCTATCCGAGGGTTATCACTCGAAAGATATGGAGTATTTCATTACTCAGTTCCTTTGCTGACTACACACAACATTCAGCGCTTACAATCATGTAACACTCTTCTCAGACTTTAAATCAGACTTTAAAAGCTTGTTGTTGTCTCACAAATAATGTTAACTATAGAAATACATCTTATTTCTACTTAGCTGATTTGTTGAGGGCCCTTCTCAGCAGTGGCCAAGAGCTTCTTCCCTATAGTTTTTATTATTTTTAACCCATAACTTGTATTTCAAATATAGTTCAAAAGCCCAGTTTCCTTTGAAGAAAATGACAGAAGTGTAACATTTCTATCTTGCTGAAAGTAACTTAAATCTTTGCTAAGAAAACAGCATCCAATTCCACCACTATTCCAGACTAGATAAAAATTTTTCACTGCTCTTGACTGAGATCTGGAAGACTAGTTTTCCTAGGATATTTTTTTGCTTCAGGCAAGTTGCTGTATAAAATTGTTTGCCACTTGTCTGAGCATATGCCTATTTATATTTGCTTTGGGTAATGCAATCCCTTTTCACTTGCAGCTCTTGACCTTATCTTTGAAAGTGCCTACAAAGATGCCGGCTTGGCAGAGTTTTGTGTGTATTTTTAATAGAAACTGGAATAAGGTCAACAACTTCTTTTATGTAATCCATCAATTATTCTTAAAGTAGCAGTGGTCTCAGAATTCTGACAAAGTAGGTAATTTCAACTGAAGTGAGATTTGCTTCAGAATTATCATTCCGTTTTGGTTTGCTTATACCTCACATATTGCAGTTTAACATCAAGCAAATCCACAATTTTTGAAACTTGCCAAGGTGAACAGACCTTGATTCTTCCTTAAATACTATATGAAACTCCTACATACGTCTTTCTCCCAAAACATCTGTGAAGAACAGAAAGTGGTTTAGGTTTTGGATCCTCTCAAGATGCATTTCAACATAGCTTTACATTTTACAAAGTTGATTGGCTTTGAATTAAGGCAAAAAAATCTGATTATTTTTTCATCTAGTTCACTCCTGACATATAAAGACATCAGAGCACTTTTTATACTGCTTTAAAAGAAGACATCAGTTGTGTGATATTCACCCTGTAGCAGACCCAGCACTGGTTGCATTCCGTAGCAGTCTGTGATGGTCTAGGCCAAATCCAGGGAAACGTCCAAAAGGGACGTCTCCTCGAAGGAAGGCAGGCCACAAACCACCCCTTCCCCCACTTGGGTTCGGGAAAAAACAAATTTTCCTCAGAGGAAAGTGAAGGAGAAAATAAAACTATTTATTTAACAAACACACAGGAAAACAATACTAATAATACTAAATGATAAAATGTCTCGCTCTGGAGAGAAAACCTGAAAGATTTTAGAGTCCTTCTGTGGGTGTAGTCTCTCTCCTCCTCCTCGGAGCTGGGTTGGCGTGGGGGGCCCCCCTCCAGGCCGGTGGAAGGTCCCCCGGTGGGGTTCTGATGTTCTGGTGTTCCGAACAAGTCCAGAAGAGAAGANAGTAGCTAATCTCTGTGTCCTTGAAGCACAAACTGTTTTGAAAAGTTCGCTCAGTTTTTTTTTCTCTGTCTCTTGTATCCAGTTTTAAAGGCATAGAAAGGCTCAGGAATCATGTCTGGGCATAGAGCGGTGGTAGGGGATACAACAGCACAGTCACCCCAAGACACAGTCTGACATACCAAGTTCTTCCCATAGGTTGCCACTACCTTCAGCTGCCAGGTCCACCCCAGTCTGAAGCAGTCCACTCAGGAAGCCTTTAGATCCCTACTGTGCTCACCACAGACAACACTGACAGCCTTCTTGGAAGGGCAGTGGATGCAGGTGGTGGCTAAAATAAGCATCACATATACGGTTTATCCCCACTGTAAAAAGATAGTCCCTTGATCCCATGCTAAAAGACACTGGAAACCCAAACTGGCTATTCTCAAATTTGTATCTAAGGCAAATGGGAAGTAGGTCTATACTTGAGAACAGATCTGCATTTGAGCTCAATATAAGGTGAGTATGCTGGGTGACAAAAATATGATTTTCATCCTCACAGAGAAGGAATTCAGTCATTTATATAACCTGGTCCTTTTTTTAGTTTGTGTGTATTCTCCTTTGCTGGAGGTAGATGACCCTCTAGAGTCCCTACAATGTACAGAGCTTCCATTAGAGTCTGCCATGTTTTATGTGCAACTCTGCAGATTATGAAACAGAAATTTAGTCTTTAAAATCTTCAATCTACATCTCAGAGTTGAGACAGATCCTTTACTAAGAAATTGAATACATAGCTGCTTCTTTTACATCAAATTACATAAAACTTTCTTTAAGCTACCTATATCACTGGAACCAAACTCTTGCTTCTCTGCAGCATTATGATTAGATGCCAAGACCACAGTGTGAGTGAGACATGAATTAAAACCCACTAAACCCACTTGGTTCCTGCTCTGGCTATAAAGTCAATATTCCTTCTTAATGCAACATTAATTTAACTCTGTTACTGAAATAAGACAGAGACCTTTGACTTTCACATTTGTCTCCTATGCATTTAAATTTTTAAGAAACAGTTAAGGATATGGGCACAGATTACAAGCATCATGTGAAAAATTTCAGAGGGACTAGAGCTGGTATCATTTGACTTAATGACATGGTCTCATTCAGTTTCATTTCCTCTAATTTGAGTGACTAATGTTAAATACATTTAGTCAGGCAGATTCTAGTCAAGAAGGTATTTTAGAAAAAGACAGAAACAAGTAGATTTGAAGTAGACACTTCATGACATATCTTGTCAGTGCTACTGAAGTGTAAGAATGTTGCAAAAGTATAGTATCCCTCATTTCAATGACTGAAAGCAAAACCAAATTCTGCATCAGCACGTTAACTTTAACTGAAAATAAATTTATCATTACACTCAAAACCTGAAGAGATTTCCAGTGAACTGTTTATCAGTGGTAGCTGTAGTAATGTACTCAGTGTATTTAAAAAGAGAAAAAATTATTTTATTAATATTCCAGAAACAGCTCAAATCAGGAGCTGTATTTCCAATTTTTGATAGCTGGGAATCTGACCCATTACAATATCTAACAGTTTCATAGAAATTAAGGCCAGGAGAGACAATTAGATAACTACTGTGACCTCTTATTTTTGGCTGGTACTGCATTTCTTCCAGTTATCTTCATATAGAGCCCGATGATTTATGCCCTAATTACAGGATAACTTGCATTTGAGTAAAGCATATCGTTCTGTATATCATTCATTCTCAAACCCAAGATACTAAGAGATGGATACTCTACCAATTCATTTGACAGTTGGTTCCAGAGCTTAATTACCTTTTCAGTTAAATTTAATTACCTTTTCAGGATAATTTAATTTTCAAATTCAAATGTGTCTATTTTCATGATCCAGTCACTGGTTCTTATTATGGTTTTACAAATATAGTAACTGACATTTTCCATCTATGAAGATTATTACACAAAAATTGTAAAAGAATAATAATTCCATCTTCTTTTTGATACATTGTAAAATCAAGCTATTTAAGTCTCAAGAGTATCCAAATTTTTAAAGCCTTTCATGAAATTTTTTGATTTTTCTTCAGTTTTTTAAATTTACATTACAACTGAGAATACTAGAAATTCACAGTCTTCTAGTATCAGAAAAATACTGCGGTCAGATAAAATCATCTTTATACATCTTCCCTTTTAAACCTCTTTTCTAACGCTTAAAAGTCTCCCTTCTCTCTTCTACCACAAGCATCATATTGGGAACTGAGACTACATTCTTCACTAGTCACCAGTTTCCAGATATGGTCATCTGGTATCCTTAATTTCTTTCCTGGTTTCTAAATACAGTCTAGCTATACCTTGCAGCATTTCAGTGTTCTCTTTTTTTATATGCTGCAGTCATTCATCTAATCAAAAAGATTCTAAATTATTCTGCTGCCATGATCACAAAACATGTTTATGTTAGTATTGATTTAAAGTTTACTTTCAAAAATTTGATAAAGAAATTGAACAGCATATGGTCTAGTCCAATCCTTGCAGAACATCACCAGAACTCTTATGGGTCCTCTCTTCTTGAGAGAAACTTCTTCTGTTGGTAAGATAGAAACTCTGAACTAGTCAAGTTCAAGCCTGCACATAACGTGGTAGTTAATGAGGAAGCTTCAGACTGATTCTCTGTTCTCTCTTTCATTTTTTAATCTCTCATTATGCTCTCTCTCCCTAATCATCTGTGGTTTAGCAATGTAAATATGATCTCTTGCTAGAATTCAGTTCCAGGTCATGACACCTAGATTTAAGTGTCTCCCTAAGTGTTTGAATTCACAGGATCACCACCAGATATGTGACTAGCTCACACAGAGAACTACAGACATCTAAAATTAGATGAGACAATAATTTCAGTGGGAGTCTGTGCACTCTCTCTATAGTCAGTGACTAGACAATTATCTTAAAGAAAGGTCTAGAATATCAGGAGTCAGTGATTCTGCAGGGGTGCTTCTCTTTCTGTACGCATAAGATTATGTACTAGCTATGCAGCAACTAGTGGATGAATCCCCCCCTTGTGGTTAAGAATATAAGAAAGAAAATTTATCATGGAGGGTTTTGCGGTTTTTTCCATGTTAAAAGGCATTTTTAAGTCAAACACCACATTAGTAAGAGAAACTCATAACCAGCCATGTATGGTTAGTGTAGCATCTTAATATCTGCGCTTTTTTAATTTTAACTATTAGTTTAGTGTACTAACACTAGCACTTCATTCCTTCTTGCCATTGGAAATAATTGAATAAGTTTTCCAAAGGAATCTTGAAAGTATTATAATGTCACATTATGAACAGTCATCTTACTATACTTACGTTTATAATGCAGAGCAAAGAGAAAGACATTACTTCTATAGCATGATACAGAGTTCTAATGATTAATCCATTGTGTTGTCCATGCATGATTTCTTTTTACATTACAGCTAAACCTGTGTTACAGTGGCTGCAGAGGAAGCCATTAAAAGGCTGTTTGTACGCACTACAACATGAAAATGGAGACCCAGGGAGCTTTGCCAAATGTACCCCATGGCTAACTGTAAATAATGACTGGCTCATGGGAAAGGTTATAAGCCCTGTCTCCTCCTCTAGCAGTTGATACAGCTTTCGTCTTTATTTTATAGAGGGTTTTTTTGCATAAATGCCTTCCTTTCCAGATGTGAAAATTTGAATTGCACTCCTAAACCATCCAACACTCAGTGAACTAATCAGAAGCCAAGCTATTAGGTCCATGACTTGACTTTACCCAGAGCAAAGTGAGTATTCAATGACACCATTCTAAAACATCAGAAGAAGGTCCATGAGAAAGATGTAAAATTCCTCATGATACTTGAACAGCGTTTTAAAGAACCTCAACTATGTAAGGGTGTTTTAAATTTAATCAAGATTTTTTTTCTCTTGTATTTTAGGACCTTTATTCAGATAGAAAAGCAAATATCTTTCAATGTTGGGAACAAATAATTGTAAAAATATGAGTCAAAGAAGAGTTAAGAATGACATATTTGTAAATTCAGTTGTAATTAGCCGAATTTAGTTTACTTCATACAGTATTCAATTTCAGATATTCATGCAGTTACTAAATTCTTGATCTGTTCCAGGACTGTTGGATACTAGCTAAAGGTGTTATAAATTCACTGGTGACAGAACCATGATGCCTGAATGATTGCTAAATTTGCTGCCTAGTAGTATGTTACAAACCACCCCTGAAGGCGAGGGTAGCTGCGGTTCTTGTTAATAGATCCCTTGGGGTGGATTAGAGTGAAAGGACACTGAACGACCAGTGTTTATATGTACGTGTGTGTGTGTGCGCGCGTGTGTGTGTGTTTGTGTGTTTAGGGCTTATTTTAGAAAAATTTGGTTGCAATGGAAAGGAGAGATGTACCCATTTTAGTTATTATCTATAGTAATGTAACAATATAAAAGGATATCACTTAAGAAAATATACTAGGAAAAGAAAGAAAGAAAGGGAAAGGATAAGAATAGATAGTAGAGGATAGATATTGCCACCTGTGGATCCAGCAGGGAGACTTGATTGTTGCTTGGTTGAACTGATGGTCAGAGTCTTGATCTGTTAGGGGTGGGGGAAGCCCACAAAACATTGAGTTCAATGGATTATTATACATCCAGGTTTGGGGGGAATGCCCAGGTAGCTCCCCTGGGTGGGGGAGTTTTACACTGTCTGATGCAGCACTGCGGATCTTTTGCAACACTGGTTTATGCACAGTCCTCTGGTGGAAGGCCCCAGAAAGAGTTTGGGGGTACAATGGGTGTTTTTTGATGATTTATGATCCCTTCTAGGACATGACAGCTGCTTCTCATGCAAGTGTAGTTAAGCCAGTTATGACCCATCAGAAGGAATGAACACCTTCAGGCCTATACATGGGTGTCCTGGACAGGAGTTCTACACCTGAGCCAGTTGTGTAAGGGAGGACATTGGCAAAATAAGGACCATTATCCCACATAGCAGAATCTCTTACAGGCCTTTTCCTTCATCTGGCTCAAAATGCAGCTTGTTGCTAAAGCTCTGTCTTATGTGGCACAGAGGTTCTATCACACACACACACACACACACACACACACACACACAAACTTGCTTCCCTCCGCCCTCTGGCTGGGGGCTGCAAACCTGGCCTCAGCAACGCACCTGATACTTTTGCAAACGGCCAATTGTGTGAGCCATCAAACTTTAGCATTTCAGTCTCTTATATAGTACAATCTTCATAGAGCCCAGCGTGATATGGACAAAAAATTGTTTTTAAAAAGCTGTTCAATGAGCTTTTTAGTTGCAAGTAAACTTTTGACTTGTCATATATTGATCTTTCATCTAAAACTCATCTAGCCAAACAGTACCCCCTTAACTTGTCAGCAATCTTAAAAGACAACAGTGAAACACTGCCCATCACTCTCACCTGTGCACACTTGACGGAGTAATTTGATCTATTTTAAATTGTGTATGTAACACAGCTTAATGTACCAAAACTTGGGGTTGAATCTTACTAAATGAATCATTAACTCTGCATTATATATATGCCTGTTAATATCTCTCTGTGCATAAATTCTCTACTTAATTTAGCATGCATTCACCATCCTCTATCTAATGAATGTTTATACTCAAATTATTTTGAGGTTAAAAGACCAATGTAACTTTGGGTCACACACTGTAAAAGTATATACACAAATACTCAGCAGTTAGAGAAACAACTTTTATTCCTGTAGAAGCCTTACTTTGTGGGCTTTGGGGTTTTTTTTTCCATCTGAAATCAAACCTGGGATCTTGAATTTGGCTATCTGACAGATTCATATTATCTTAACAACATATGTATGCATATACTGGTCTTGCATTCACTGGGGTTATGTTCAATGGCAACAGACTGTCAGCCAGCAGTAGTGGCACATAGATGAAGACCTGCATACTTTCTTAGCACTCGGGACATGTTCTTCTTTTACAGCTCAGGCCTTAGGTAACGGACAGCAGAACATCTTATGGGTCACTGACCACTGCCAGAAATGTTTGCTGTGAAAATCCATAGGAATCTTTAAATTCTAAATCTTTAGACATTAAGAAGTACAGCCAAAATAGCCTTGTCCTCCTCCTTAGGAGAAATAGTAGCTGAAAAATTCAGTGGTTTGTTAGGCTTTGGTAATTTCAGATGAATACTTGACTTTACTAGGTAAAGTAGCACTGGAGACCAATGGCTAGGAGTACAGATTTTTACCTCCCTTCAGGAAGCACTAGGCCATTGGCTTGCTAAATTCTATGCCTTGAAAAATATTCCTTGTTTTCCTCCCAAATAGAAAGCCTTAGTGATTTCTAAATTTCCCCGCAGAAATAACCATGTTAAAAGAACATTTTTTCACTGGGACAATTGGTAGCTTTGGCAATGGGAATAGATTATCAGTCATGACTAAATTTTGATATAATGGAACAGATTCTCAACTGGCAAAACTGTAGAAAACTCCTGTGGCCTTTAGTCAATTTCTGCCACGTGCAGCTATAACCATTGATACAGCTCCCCCAAACAGATGTGTTCCAATCATTAACAAAAGACTCATTACTCTCTCTGCATTTCATATATGCACTTTATATGTCAATAGGAGGGGATTGTTTTACATTTTTTTAATAGTGTAGAAGGATGCAATATTATTTGGAACCTGGGTGCCAACCTTCATGTTTCATTTTTTTAACTGATAGGGTTCAGCTCCTCACTGTACATTTTCATGGACGGATTGCTTGCTATATAAAGTCTTTGCAGTTCTTAAGGATACTAGAGTCTTTATATACTCTCACTTCTGCTATTGCAGAATTAATTCTAGTCACCTGCAATCCCAGTATTTCTTTCAGGAAGAATGATAAAAAAATACAAAGAAAAAATGTACAATAACTTCAAGCACTGTTTGCCTTTAATATAATTACTATAATTTGGGAAAGAAATCACAGCAGAAGTGATGGAAATTATAATAATTAGTACGTAACATAAAACAATTTTTTTTGAGAAACATATTTTTTTTAGCATTAGTTTGTAAATGTCGTCTTTGGTCTTTTAAAGAATATACAAGAAATTAGCTGTATGGTTTTAAGAAAAGATTGTACTGTGAAAGGCTCCATGCAAAAAAGGAGGGTAGGAAAGAAATGGAATAGAACTGCCCATCTTCCGGAGGAATATATTACTTCTTGGACCACCTGGAAACTGAACTGGGGCTGCTGCAAATTATAAAAGTTCCTTATCAAAGAATCTCTGAATTTAAAAAGGCATCAACTTCAAGTCCAGTATGTGATTAAAAGAGACAATCCTTTCTACATTTGGATTTGTAGGAGCTATTACTTTTGCTTGCAAGCATGACAAGGAATAGTCCCATTTTTTAATCTAGAAAATTGCAACTCATAAGCTTATTTTTCAAGACAATGCAAGAAAATTGGCTTGGCTTGAAGATGTGAAAACCTCCATGCACCAGTGCTCAATGCTTTGTCTTTGGTAGGTATTAGCCATTGCCAAGAAAGCAACATAATTTCTACACTGATATTTAATTTTGATCTGTATATCACATATTCATAGTTAATTTATTGAAGCATGTAAAGCAGCTGAAGCAAAACGAGTTTGTGTTTTGTTCATTTTATGTTGTGCCAAAAAGTTATGTTACAAATTATCGTGCAATACTCTGGTCCCTTTAGACTCAGAAAAGAAACTCTTCTAAAAGAGATGACTGGCCATACATTAAGTTGTCTAATTAGGTTAGGCAACACTGTGTAAGGTAGATAAATCTTCCCTTTTTTTTCCTTGAGAAAGTGAAAATCTGTCCCATGTCACTTGCAAATTGCAAAGAAGTAAACACTTCTGAACAGTATTCAGAATTCAGCAATATGTAAATAAAGGTCATTTGTTAAAGTGCTTAAAGTTGTCTTGAAATTTGCAAAAAAATCTATATGTTAGTGCTTAAAAGCAGTCTGGTTTTCCAGGGAATTAGTAGTTTTGAACATCAGAGCACTTCTCTGTGCCTGACAATATTGATTTAAGGTTAGCTCCTTCTTTAAGGATGGTAGTGAAAATTCTCAGGACCATGATACTGAGAACATCTCTTATTTAATCTTATTCATAGCAAAATTGGACTACCTTGCAGAGAAAGATGGTGCTTAAATGAGCAAGTTCCATTTATTTAAATTCCAAACAGACATTCTCATTTAAGCGTAATTTTTTATCCCTCTCAGATAAATATCTATGCATATCTTAAAGCATTAGTGACTCATTTCCGAAAGCTTGTGGCAACAGGTCTGTTCCAGTCATGCTTGCATATATCAAAATATAACAAATAGCCTCCATTCAAAAATGCCAAACAAGCTTGAGAACACAAGTGCATACTTTAAATTATACATAGAGTGATCACTGAAGACTCACCAATAAAATTTAATTGAGGATTTGCAAATGATGCAGGAAAAAAAGCTGAAAAAGTCTGGATTCCAAAGTAGTGAAAAATAAGTAGCATTCACCGTCTGTGGTCCTTGACAACAAGCAGATTGTCAACAGAACCATACAGTAAAAACATAATTGCTTTTACAAGCTTAAACCATCTGTAAAAACAGAGTGTTTAAAATGCTAACTGAAATGGTTCAAAAAAAAAAAAAAGCACAAAACTGCATTACCATTCTGGTATACTAAGGCAATATTAAACAGCCAGCACAAATCCAATAAAACAGAGCAATTCAGACTGTGAAAATCAACATCCAAGGCAACCTGATGGGTTTATCTGAAGTGACCATCTCTTCTGAACTAGCAAACAGCCAAAAATCTTCAAAATATTGCTCACTTCACTTGAACATCTATTCTGGAAATCCTTAAACCCCACATGGGTTGGGTTCTTGGCTTTAGACAATTTAAAGGGGAGCATTCTAAAAAGAGTTCTCTCCCTTTGTTTTAACCAATCCCCTCCACCAATAAGGGGAAATGAAATACGAGTAGATAAGCGAAAAAATAACACTTTACTAACAAGCGAAACTGCAACAGGCAAAAACTAACAGTAAACAATCAGTAGATACAAAATTGTTAAATGTCACAAACTCAGACGAAAGGGAGTCCCAAAAGGGCAGAAATGCCCTTTCCAGGATGGTGGCCCCGACTGCCGAGCGCGAGTAGGGAGACACAGGGGAAGTGGCAGCTGGCCCTCCCTCCAAGGTGGCGGCCTTCGAAGGCGACTGCACGGTCTGGGAGGCAAAGAGAAAGGGCAGCAAACCCTCCCAGCAAGGTGGGAGCTCACGGAGCAGTTCTAGTTGCAGATGAGAAGTGCCGGCATGCGTGGAGTCAGTTCTGCCACCTGCTGCTTCCTCCTGCTGCCCGCTGGACTCCGCTGGTGTTGGTGCTGATGTCCTCTGAACTTTGGGTGTGTTGGAGTGGAAAGAACTGGTCAGTGCTGATGCAGAGTGGCCCATGGCACTGAGTTTTGGAACAAAGCTTTGACGTTTTTACCTTCCTCTCCATTCGAAATATCATCAGCTTTTACCATTTTTAACATAACTGTAAATGAATATGTAACTAGGTACTTGCAAAGGTTGTGCATCTTTAATGGTAAGTGGTTAAAAAAACCCATCAAGAAATCCATGACACAAACATGCAACAGAAACCAAAGCTCAGAGACCTTTCTGGAGAGGACACTGAGATCATCACTACTGCACATATAAACAACCTGAAGTGCTCTCCAGTTTACGGTCTGGAAGAACCACAGGAGAGACCCTGCCTTGCTGCAGTGTCCTGTTCATAGCTGCTCCTCTGGTGACAGCCCTAACCCACAGAAGTCCCAGGCTTACTGCACAGCTTTTTACACCATGTGGCTCTTTCTCTGCACTGGCTTGGATACAACAAATCTGAGTTTTATTTCTGAATTCCTTTTGAAGATGTGGAATTTTACATCCAGGTAGGCTTTTTTATTTTGAGGGCTGCTATTTTGTGGGTGCTTCAGGACAGTCTTTACAAAGCATGAAGAAGAAAACTGAGCCAAAAATTCATTAGTCACCTCTCTCATCTTTGTGTCTTTGCTATAGATAAGTAAATTAGAGAAGCCAAATAAATTCCACAATTATATACCCTTTCTCATAAAATAAATACAAAAATAAATGTGAAGGTATGAAAGAACATGGAAAAGTATAATATTAGATAAGAGCAAAGCAGCTTTTCTATGAAAGCATACAGTGATAATTTCCCAGTGTCATCTCCCAGCTGTCACCACCCTTTGACCCTTTTTTACCTCCTGCATTAGAGATAGCATCTGCCATGGTGCTCCTACTTCCAGCATTTTCCATAGAATGACAGTGTTTTTGCTTTTCTCAATTATTTATAGAAATTTAATTAACTCATAAAGTAAGTACCTAAGAGGAAGAAATTTTCTTTCTACCTTAATTTAAAATATTAATCTAGCAGGACTGGTGTGCTGCAGAGCTAAGATTTTATGCTGAGACTGTATATTTAATGTAAATAATCCTTCTTCTCACCTCTGGCATTTAAGAGCCTTTCTTTATCTACATTAGTGATTCTGACATTTCAGAATAATTACTAAACTTTTCACTTCTCCACATCTTCCCTGTCACTTAATTCACTGCTTTCTTAACAGTTTTTTTTCTGTCCACTTTTGTGTAATCATCCTATGAGTCCTCCACCCTTCCTTCTCCTTCCAATAGCTTCAGCTGCTCAGTTCCTCGAGGACGGGAGCACAGAATTACCTAGAACTAGTACTGGAAAGTGTTTATGATTTGCTGGCTAAAGGAATTGATCTGCTACCACAAACCAAGGATTTTTAGCATCTCTACCCACACACTAAACAGAATATGTGAAACTTACTCTCACCCCTAGAGTCTGGGAGGAAATGAGATGCTGCCAACTTCTGCCGTGTAACATTTCCAAATTTTCTCTAAACTCTTTCAGAACCCTTCCAATACACACACAACAAATTTCAGCAGGACAGAAAAAATAAATTCCTGTACTGGTGAATGTAGAAAACAAAGAAACTACCAAAACTTTAAATAGCTTCTTAATTCAATGCTTATTAATTTAGAATATCTCTTTCAAGGAATTAGTGGTTTTGATGTAAGTTATTTTCATTTCAATTCGTTGTTACCATCTACTTTTTTGATTACTGTTAGGGTTTTCACCTTGTAGCCGACTTTTAGAGGTTAACATGTTCTCTTCTGGGCTGTTACAAGACCAGTAAGGCTGCACATTAACAAGATTAAAAATCAGACAACTGTTCTTTTTGATAAATGGCTGTTTCTGAATTTTGTACATATAAATGGTATCTGATTGTGCAAAATCCAATAAAATTTGATGCCAGTTTTACAAATTCTCCCTTTGGTTTATCTACATGTAGGTGATTAGACACCTTCACCAGGTCATGTACTCAGGCAATTCCATCAGACTTGATTAATCTACAACAGTTTACAATTACATTAGTGCAATTTTCAGAAGAGAGAGAGGAAAATAAATCTAGAGGGCAATTTGCTGAGTACTATACAAATACAGAATTTTAAGTTACTAAATATTCAGATTAAGCAGAGGTAATATCAAGGTTTGATTATTCTATCTTCCTCTGAATTGCCTTGTGATATGAGTAAATCCTCTGTAATGCATTCCCCCTCTGTTTTATCCCATGTAAAAAAAACCCCACAAACCCTTCAGAAGACTCTTCTGAAGCTTAAGGAAAATTTCTAAGGGGTTCTTGCATTAAAAAGATAACAACTTCTGCCATCCTGCTTCAATCAGGACTCTTATTTCACTTTTACTTTTTAGAACTTTTCTACATATTAATTATATAACAGTATGTGTATGTCTCTATATACAGAAAGTATTCCATACATCAGTCTCTGAATACTACATTGTAAATCAAACCTCCTAATCTGATTAAGCAGAAATATATTTACCTTCTGAAGTTTGGCCTTTTTGCAGGGGATTCTGATTTTGAAAAAAAAAAAACCAAAAACATTAAAAGACCTAGAGAAAACTTTTAGCAAGGAGAAAGTAGTTATATAAACCAGACAAAATAATTCACAAAATCATTCTATTAGAAAGCAAGAACAAGCTCCCCCTATAGCTAAGAACGAACACATAAGATAAACAAACTTCATGAGGTTGTAACATGTTGGAGTGCAAAACACACTTTGGGTGAATCCAGAACTCTGGTGTTTGTGCTTCCGAGTTTAGCCTCTCTTTTAGCAACATTATGCTTTGAAGTCAGGATTGATGGATCAAATATGTGTGGAGAACACAACAGTAGTACCATCTAGGGCCTTTCCTCCTCTGTATACAATAACATTTCTAGCTGAAGTGGTAGTTCAGGAGACTGGTGAGAAGAAACTCATCTGTGGAAAACACTGCCTGAACTCCTGTTGAGATCCAAGGCCATAGTGAGCAAACACTGGTGTCAGCAGTGTTCTCAACCCTTACTAAGATCTATCAGTTAAGAATGAGTAGTTAGTCACAGAGAGAATCCAGTTGTGGAAAGTCTATCAAGAATAAGGGCAATGTTAAACAACCTCCTTTTGCTTGTAGTCCTCGTTTTATCACACCTCTGAGGGAAGAATGCAACAAAGCTCTAAATGAGAACTACTTCAGCTTCCCAAGTAGTCTTTTATGATGAGTGATACAGCCTTCAAGGGGCAAAGCTGCCTGTAACATCTATTGAAGTAGAATTCTTGATGTCATTTTTCTAGTAGCCTGTTCAGTTCCCTCTAAATTAGTTATTCATTTGCAAATGGAAGTATCAGTGCAAAAGCAACATCCACACATTTGGTATTTTATTTTGGTTTTATATTGTATTTAAAATGCCCACATCATTTGTTTTCGCTCCATCTGTTTCTGCCCCTCTTTCTCATATACATAAACTCACTTCGAGCAAATATGATTTTATTGTCTTGAGGCATTAAGTTTCACACATTGCTTGGTAGAAAAATAATATACAATCACTGTACAGTAGTAGTGTGTGTTTCCCAGAGGAAATGAAATGATTATTGATGAGATGAGAAATATGAAAGTGAACACATATAATAGAACAACACAGGTGTGGTGATCATCATTACTAATCTTAGTTTTCCAAAGAAGTCTACTTTTTCATAGTGATGGATAAAGATAAAAAGGGGATGAGATACAATGCTTTTCTCGAGTCAGGGAATTTTAAAATCAGTGATCTGATTTTATCTGCATAAACAAATAGAGCATCTTGTACTTGTTCCACAAACACGGCAGGCAGTGCAAGAAAAGACAATATATTGGTCCTATCACCAACTACAATTTGCTTGTATTGTGAAGGAAAACTAATTTTACTTTGCAAACATCACAGAACTAAGTCATATATATGGCCGTCTAACCTGTTTTTGGAAATATACACGTAACAAATACACTAAATACTTACAATTATGTACACATTTCACTTTCCGTTCCACATTACAGAGATTCCTCAGACACATATGGTGGGTCCTTTCATGAATGCCTCTCACACAGGCTCTTGCCAGGTCTGCAAAGATACCAGGGATGTCAAAAACTGACTTGCTCTTGGCTTGTCCACTGACCTGTGATTCATCTGGAATTTCACTTCGTCCAGTGGCCACAGACATTGAGACTTGTCTGTCTATAAATTTTGAATCGTACCTGGATTTTTCAGACAAGTATCTTTATACGAATAGTTTGATAAGTAACTTATTTATAGTCAAGCAATAACAAGGTAAGTCGAACTGTCCAGCAGTTAGAATTCAAAATGTTTAAATCATAGGTTCCTTCATAAACAATATACATACAAATTCACTGCAGCATGTTCCTTGATTGACTGTAAAGGACATCATTACTTATCTGATAAATATTCAGATCACAAGATTGTTTTGTGAAGCTTGGTTATGATTTCAAAGTAACCATCTGGAATAAGTAGTATGCAAGACTTTCTTCAAGGATGTCTATTGAACTGCAGAGTTTTGCTTCTCTTTACTCATCAGTGTCTGCTTTATCCTGTGTTATTTACCATTACTCAGCCCATTACAGATTATAGTTTCTCTGTTAGCTCTTGTTTATAACTTCTAAATCATCTGGAACTAGGACTACATCTTAACTCTAATTCTCATGCACATTCTTCTGTTCAGAAAAAACAATGTATTTGTATGAACAAATCAAATAACTGATGCAAAAGTCATACTGGAAAAACTGAGACTGTTCAGGAGTGAAAACAAGCCTATTAATACCAAAGTAAGAGCATTAATGCATTTAAGCTCTTTATGCCATCCTGAGTTCAGAATAATTCTTATCTAACGAGTAAGAAAAGCGAGACATCAAATAGATATAGACTGCAAATACTAGAGACATTGATTTTAACATGTCTCCAACCTCAGTCTCCTTGCCTATACAGTCTTAGCACCTGTGAGATGGGTAACAGATTTCCAGTCTATCTGCCATGTGAAAACACAAGGACTTCACAGACAGCCTTCGTTATTGCCTCCAGAAAAGCCCATTGTAGGCAGCCTACACTTACCACAGCAGTGTACCAAGCCACCAAACGCCACAGGACATTTCTGGCTGGTTTTTCACACAAAGTCCTCTTCATTCCAGAGAGTGACTCTAGCTCAACCTTGAGTCATGCTACCAAATCTACTGTCTGGTCAGTCAGAGAAATTGATTTTGAGGGTAGTGTTGGGATATTCCTCAAAAAAACACAGGCATACCTGTTGTGGTTGATTTGAGAAGTGATACACCCACACAACACTTAAGGAAATCAGTGGAATTCTTCTGAAAATAAAAGAAAGCATATAAATTTTAACTTAGTACCTAAGGTTTAACAAAACAATTAAGAGTATTTTCAAAACTTGAGGCTCAAATATCTTTTCTAAAATCATCAAACAACTAAGTGTCAGAGCTCAGAATAGAATCCAAATGCCATCACCTTCTAACTCTATGTCTCAGCAGTCACAATAGCTCTTCACTTTTAGAGATTGCTATTAAAAATGTCGGTCAAAAGTTTCAGCATAATCTTCAGCTGGGAAATCAAAGGGTTACCTTAGATTCTTTTATTTCTTAAACATATTAATTCAAGTTTTTCACTAAGTTACTGATCTTAATGAATTCCTAAAAGAGATCATTTGGCTCAATGACATTTAGTCATGGATAGATCAGGTTATAATTAAGCTCAGACATATTTATTGAGTGGACTATATGGAGGAAGTTAATGCTTCCCCTGTTTGAGCTCATTTAAGCAAAATTTTACAAAAAGTTGTTGTGTAAAAATTGGTGGGTGTGAAGTCAAAATAACTGATAATCCTAGTGGGGCTTGTCACACGACAGAGGTTTTTCTTGAGATAGCTTTCGTGGCTGGGTCATTTTTGGGATATAATCTTACAGTGATTTAATACCACGTGAATAAATCTCCCAAAATTACAATAGGAACCAGACAGAAATACAAGTTGCCCTGTTACTTAATAGCTTTCATTAAAAGGTTTCCTGAAGTGTTTGAGCCAAAGCCCAGGATCCAAAGCTTGGAATGAGCACTGCCCTGGTAAAGTGATTCTTCAATCTTGCTGACTCAAGAAAACATAATTCCAGTCTACATCAAGTGTCTGAAATTGTCACTGAAAAACTTGTCACCAAATAGCAGCCTTGTCAGGAAGCTTATACATACTCAGTTACTTAAAGTTTCAGACAGCTATCAGTTGCTCAACAAATGCCAAGATCATACAACCTATTCCTCCTGACAATTCACGGCCCAAATGCCCAAGAGCTTTGCAGCCAGAATTAGTTCAGGACTTTGGTTTTGTTTTGTCTTTCCTGTCACAAATGATAAACACTAAACATCTTTGGTTTTGGGAGTTTTGATGGCAACCAGAGGAAATATATGCATAAGAGAGAAAGCAACTGGAAGTAAAGGAATATGATCCAAAATTTGATTTTTTGACATGCTATCATTGATTTTTCAGCTTAAGAAAACAGTGGGCAACAGAACAGGCATTTTTCAATACTTGGTATTGTAGCAGACTATTCAACAACAACAAAAAAATTACAGTTCTGTATATATATTAAACAAATTACTATCAGGTCTAATAGGTTGCCATCTTCTGCATATACTGAACTAGAATAGTTAAAGTGCTTTGTACTTCACCGGAGTGAAATTTTGAAGCCTATGTCAAGAAACATTTTCAGCAACAAGATTCAGGCTGATAAAGGATTTCTCACTTCCAACAACTGCTACAACAGACCAAATTAAAGTCCCTCTATATTCTTCTGCTCTTCCATAAGTTTGTCTCTGTTGTCATAAAGTTTGAGCAATTTCTTCTGAACTAATGTATTGCTGTTTTATGAGTGGTATCTTGAATCACATGCGACCAGAAGTAACAGCTCAGTAAACTGATCATCATGCATCCCCAGCACTATTTTGTTCACAGAAAAGAAATGCACAAGAGCCGCACAAAAAAAGCAGAAAATGTTTTTAAAGTACAGAATAATAGAAGGGTCAGAAAGACAGATCTTGTAAAACCCTTGCAACTGTGAATCAGGTTGGCATAAATCAATCCCATCTTCCTGTTACCAGGCTTCAGAAACTTTTAATTTTCCCTTACCCACAGTGCTGTTATAAAACTTATTTTTGGGTTAAGATACATCAGAATTGCATACACCTCATGTATTCTCATTATCAAATCAATACAGGTGGGATGAAACATCACTTTTTCAGAAGGAAGAAAACGAAGGGGTGATTTCTCTATCAGAAACTCACTGCAGGCCCTAGCAATAAGTCTAGCCAAGTTTTTGCAAAAAGCTCTTTTTTTAGAGGACCTCTTCTCTTTCTTTGTATCAATTTTTCTTGGTGCTTCTGCACACTTTCTTCATGTGCTTCTACATGGATAGCTTAAACTTTGCTTACCTGTCCTTCGTCTACTTGGTGTCAAGATAGAATTTATAAACCACTACAAAAGTTAAAAGGAGCAGAAGAAACAGTTATTGCTGTTCCATACTGTTTTCACTGAGACCTAGAAATATGCAATTAGTTATTAAGGTGTCACTAGAGCACTTAGTTTCTCTTTCTCTAACATTTTTTTTTTTGTAATGCACTGCATTTAATAAACTTTAATGAAGACCTGATAACCACAGAGGAACGGGAAATAATGAGAAAGGTGCTGTACGAAGATGTTCATAAGTCTCAGGTAGTTCCTGAAACATACTTCCTGTAATGATCAAAATGCTTTAAACTGACCCCATAAAATAAAGTTTTCTGTTGCATTTTTTGAGACTAAATCCAGACCCACAGCAAATTATTATTTTGATTTAGTCTTGGAGGTATAACTTCAAAAACATTATTTAAAAATATATGAAAGTAGTAGGTATCACATTAAAAGAAGCATGTGAAGGCTTGTACACAAGATCAGAATGTAAAGTGTAAAATAAAGACAGCTAAGGCTCTATGAGTGTTTTCAGCATTTTCTGACCAGTATTTTTTGAGTATGCTTCATTGGTACAGCAAGTCATAGAAAACATCAGTCCTTCTAAATACTTTCTCTTGCATAAATGTTCCATTGTTGAAAATATACCAGCTGATCTCAGTTCTCTTTCGTTTTAGGACTAGATATTTTCTGTCTGGCAGTACAAACATAACACCTTAACTAGATATGAATTTGAGCGAAGTTATCTTGGCTTGAATTAAACATGATTTCATTGTCTTTCCTTTTCTATAAGTATTAGAACTAATATCGTTTATACTGCTGACTCAGCACAGCAGTTGTGTATACTGAATCAATAAGTAAAAATCAAAAAACTAGAACCAACAATGAAAACATAAATTAAATATTAAACTAATTTCTTAATACCTTCATAAGCACTTACCATTTACATTGCTGCAAAATCACCTTTCATTGGCAAGCACAAAAAGAGTAAAAACTGATCCTCAGAAGAATTTAGGCTACTAAATCCCATGAGCAAGACAAAAAGTTTAGCGGATCACATATAGAGTATACCTCTAGGGACTGCAGTGAACTCTCATTGAAATTAACATGATGTAATTGAAAATCAAAGTTTAGACTTTTTTTTTTTTTTGATCTTTTAAGACAATTCCAAAGAAAGAGGCAGTAGCCTTTTGACTTGTGGGTTCATGACTCTCAGACTTCATGTCTGGCAGCTCAGCTCATGCACTGATGAATACTTCAAGTTTGTCTGCAAAGAACACACTGGATCAGCACTGGCAGGGTTGTTAATATCCTCTTCTCTTGCATAGGTAACCAGAATGTAGACCTATGCTTGTGTGATAAGTCAGGTGGAGGAAGAATATGATTTTGTTCTGCTGCCACATCAATCACTGTACTCATACTAATATTAGGTATTACATGGCTCCTCTCCTTCTCGCTGCAGGTTAGATAGTCAGCACACACTTGATTAAACCCTACAAAGAAGCAGGGTGAGAGAGTAATGACCACTCTATTTCCTCTAAACTGTTTGATGCTGGTACACACCTAACTTCACACACCTACCCCAGAGACATGGTATGATATTTTTTTAGTGTTAGAAGCATACAAAAATGCTTCCAAAATTGGTTGTGGCTAACAATTCTGGTAACATTTAAGTGTTATATTGGCAGTCATATACAGGTGTCTAAACCCATTTTGGTTTTAGATATTTGCCTTTTATTTTTGTTTGTATTGTTGTGGTTCAACCCCAGCCAGCAGCCAAGCCCCACACAGCAGCCCACCCACTCCCCCACCAGTAGGATTGGGCAGAGAATCAAAAGGGTAAAAGGCAGAGAACTCATGGGTTGAGATAAAGACAGTTTAAAAGGTAAAGCAAAAGCCGTGCACACAAGCAAAGCAAAACAAGGAACTCATTCACCACTTCCCATGGGCAGGCAGGTGTTCAGGCATCCCCAGGAGAGCAGGGCCCTATCACAGGTAACAGGTGACTTGGGAAGGAAAATTCCATCACTCCAAATGTCCCTTCTTCCTCCTTCTTCCTCCCCCTTTATATACTGAGCATGATGCCATTTGGTCTGGAATATCCCTTGGGTCAGTTTGGGTTACCTATCCCAGCTGTGTCTCCTTCCAGCCATCCAAGCACCCCCAATTTCCTTGCCAGCCTGGCAGTACAAAAAGCAGAAAAGACTTTGGCTCTGTGCAAGCCCTGTTCAGCAACAACAAAAAGATCTCTGTATTATCAACCTGTTGTTTAGTAAAAATCCAGAACACAGCCCCATACCAGCCATTGTGAAGAAAGTTAACTCCACCCTGGCCAAAACCAGCACAAGAGAAGAGCCCTCTCTGGGTTCATTCTGTGTTACAAACTTCAGCTACAGTTTTGCAGCCCATCGTAGCACAGGTTTATACCCTGAGCTTGGACCAGTCCCTGTGGCAGAAACTCCAGACAAGCCACCTTCTTGTCTTAATATTAATTCATTGTAAAAAGAGGCTCACTGGGAAAAGACAACAATGGAGGAAAGAAGGATAAATGGATGCATCTGAATTGAAAAACAGAGAAAAGAAACTATCAGGACACAAGGTATATGAAAAAATATATCAATTAATGAAATAAATATTTTTTGCTTTCATAGTTTAAGTTTCCCCTCACTGTGTTTGCTATTGCTAGAACACTATTATAGGCATCTCTCAGCCCACCAAAAATTTGTGGATTCCACCATTATTCCCTAAGGAGCTGCCCTTGAGATAAATAGATACGTAGCTTTTATTTGAAAAACTGAGCAAAACTCCCTACCATTCTTGAAGCTACTCCATTCACACCTTCTCACTTTACTGAAGTGTGTCTTGGATTCATTATCCTTTGATTATTATGCAGATAAAAACAGTGTATTTCCTGAAATACAAAGGCCTGTAGAAAATACCTTGCAAAGATGGAATAGGCATGATTATAGTGGGTACTATGCAAAGACATGAATTCCCTATGCCTATACTTTAATCTAGGACAAGTCAACTCTGCTCTAAGAAGTAGGTGATCAAATATTTTCTGCAGTGTTATTGTACCTGGCAATTGCAAATACCCATCATATTATGGTAGATTTGCGGTCAAAATACCTCTCTTCTTATTCTACCTGGGGATATACTGAGACAAAAATACTGACCTGAAAGAAAGAATGAATTTTCTTCACTGATAAAATACACGTGTGTGGGAGAGAGTTTCCATTAGCTAAAAGCATTCCTTTTTACTTTTACTTTTATCTCAGTGGGTCTATTTCACCCAATAAAACAAAAAAAATAGGACAAGCAGGATTAGAAATGTCGTATTTCAGAAACCTGTACAACTCATTGTACAGAAGGAAATATACTTTGACTATATTAGCTACTGATGGCAGTTAACCTGTTCATTTTCTTCTCAAACTGCCTGTCAGCTTTCTGCTGTTTCCCACTTCTGCTTGTCCAGGCATTAAAAATCCAATTTTATTCCCAGACTTCAGTTTTTCCTAAGGAGATATACCTTCCACTATCAGTTTATCTACGATATTTATTTTACAGGTGTATTTATGAGACCACTTGTCTATTAGTCTGTAACACATACTTGTAATAATTACTTTAATCTCTAGCTTCAGTTACAGGCTAGCGTCCCGGGTAACCCAAAAAATGTGTATTGTATTCCATATCTGTGCTATGCCAACCTGCCCAACATTGTTACTGCCTCTTTTAGACTGGAGGGCCAGGAGTGGGGTCAGGGTGTGTGGCCTTGGGTCAGTGAGGCGGGGGGTGCCAGGGTCCCCTTGAGAGCAGGAGGACACTCAGACAGAGCCTCTTTCCCTTTCGTTCTTGCTGAGCTACTGAGAAGATGAGGCAGCGCAAGGCAGAAGCTCTACTTTGCCTTTTTTTTTTTTTCCTGGGCTTTGGAACACCTTTTTTGGCCGCAGTTGCTGGAGGCCATCTCCATCAACGGAGCGAGAATCGTCAGGGCCAGGGTTGTGGGTTTCAGTGCCTGGCGAGTCCCTTTTCTTCCCCCCCCAACGCCGCAGCACCTCAGACCTGCAGCGCTGCTCCAGCTGGGCCTGGCCCTCCCAAGAGAAGCAGAGAAAGTGGCACCGCAGGTTCGGAGCTGCTCTGGAAAGCACCGGCACCCCCTGTCTGCTACCCGAACTTCTTCGTAAGCTCCCACCTTCCTGATTTTCTTCTCGGGGGAAGGCTGAGCCGAGTGGGTCTTCTCCCTTGGGCCATGCAGTCTTTGATGGAGGCCGCTATGCTGGGGGAGGGCCTGCAGTCTTTGCTCCCGGGCAGTCCACAGGATTCAGCACCTTCGCATCCAGTGATTATTTACTGTTATTTTGCCTGTTGCTGGTTCATTTTTTTAGTATACTGTTATTTTTTCACTCATCTATTCTCTCATTTGTCTCGCCTTATTGGTGAAAGGGGAACGGTTGGAACTAAAAGGGGAGGTAACTCATTTTGGAGAGTCCACCCTGTAAATTGTCTTTAACTGAGACAGCTGGGTGCTCAGAATAAGGGATGAATTTCAAATTGCATTCATTCATGGAGCATTTCAAACATGTCTGCACCCCGGGTGTGACATTTTACTGCAGGTAACAGAAAAAAAATAACCTTTTGGAATCCTTTACTGGGAGATTTTGGAGCATGGCTAGAAACCAACAGTTCTCCATTATCTCTACAAATGAATTGCTTCTACAGTGAGGATATTAGAGAAAAAATTTGTGTAGCTCCTAAAATCAGCTTTCTAGAGGAGAACTTTGGTGTTTTGAATAATTATTGCTAAAAACCATTTTAGTTTTCAAATAATTGTGAAATTGATAGTGTGATTCAAATGCAGAATAAAAAATGTTTTGTGAAGTAATTGTTGAGATTCAGCTGCTAGTTATGAAATTGTTCAGCACCGGTTGAAATAGTTAAATCAGGCTGATTTTAGCTGCAGTTACTTTGCCAAAAGATGGAAGTATTCCTTTTTCCTTCTTGATGAGTATTTTGAAATCTATTTTATTACATCTTCGTTTCTACAGGCCACTTCAGAGGAGAGTGTTTTATATAGGGGTCTCAAGCAGCTATCTAGAAGCCCCCTGAAAAGAACAGGGAAAAATTCAGGCTTTACTCCATTTCAGAGAAGTGATATAGGTTCCCTGCATCTTTTTTACTGAGAATCTACACATTGGCATTCATTCTACTTTTAAAATTTAAGAACTCTCTACCTTTCTAGGACAAAAGGTTTACCGGAAAGCAATCTTTTTTCTTCTTCTTCTTTTCTTCTTTTTTTTTCTTTTTTTTGTATAGCTACAATTTGTGAGGATCCATTATCTAATACATCCAATACATGCCACTTTCTGCTACAGACATTTGGCTGCCATGGTGACAAGTACTATAAAAAAGTAAAACTAGCTCACTAAAGATTTTTGGTGCTACTAAATGCATCATTTTCTGCATAGTTTCGGGTAACTTCTTTCTGCTTAGCCTTTTTTTACTTTTGAAAATAGTGTTTTGTCCATTACATAATGACCAAGAAAAATAAGGAAGACTGAATATCTGGTATTAGTTCTGCTATTACCTACTTGTGCCCTGTTTCTCCCTTGCTGTGTTTAGAGGTCTTAGCTGCTGACAGAACTAAGATGCTGTCTGTATGATTGTCAGCTCAGGGACTGTAGGCTAAATCCTTCAGATTCAGTCAGAACTTTGCAGGCAGTATTGGAGGGTAACAAGATATTATCTCATGTTTTTTTAATTTATTTTGTCTGAAAACAAACAGATTCTTGCATGCTCAGAATTTCTAGCTACTAATATTCTATCACTAACCACTATCATCAGCTTTTCAGGCTGTTTGCAAAGAGAAAGACAGATGCAGTTCTTAGGAATAAACACCAGTGGTGAGATTCACGTCATGATTCAAAGATTCAGGTCTCCCTAAAACAGATGCCTGAGGTAAGACCCAGTTTTAAACACAGGAGCTTATTGCCACTGTAGATATTACAGTGTGCAAGATAGGCAGCTGGCTGACAGATATGAGACAGGACTTAGTTAAGATGGAGGATTGTAAGAGAAACAACTATTTCTTTGAGCCTGCAGTCATTTTGGGTATATGGTTTGTGCCTTGCTCCAATGGGTTTGTCAAGTATTGCATTTATTCTCTTTCTTACGTACTTCTCTCCTAGTTAGACTAAGAGTTGAAGAGACAGTCAGATACTCCAGTACTATGAATGGCATGCTATTATACAAAGAGTTAAATATGACAGAATGTAAAATAAGCACAACTGATATTATATCAAACAGAAGGAAAAGTGTGGCAGACTAAGAACTTCTCTGGGAAGAAATTGAAGCATAAATGTAGATATGTTCTCCTTGAGTTCCTTCACGACAAAAATATTGAAATGAAGTGTGTTGGATGTTGCCAGTATTGTTTTCTGGAGGCAAAAACCCAATACAAAGTAAGCATATGAACAAACAAGATTATATCTGAAGTCTGAAAAACACTGTAAGAATCTACCTAGTTAGAGTAGAGTAAAGCAGGCCTGGCTGTTGAGGTCAGGAACACACAAATAATCATCATCTGGGAAAAGTACAGAGTCTTGTTATTCTGTTTTTTATATCTGGTAATAATGTAAAATGCTCTTGTGTACTTGGTATTACTTGTGATTGTTGAAAAAAACAGCAAAGAGATGGCACAGACAGTTTCAAAACAGGTAAATGACAGCAGATGGAAAAGGCTAGATATCTTTAGCAGCTAAGTAGCTGAATTGCTTTCAAAGATCCATGGCTCCATTGTCTGCAATGGGACTCCAAATCTTGCTCATGTGTAAAGGTGTATAGTTAATTATCTTAATCTCAAAATGTGCTTTCAGTAGAGAGAGTCTCAATAGAAGCAAAGAAAAAGGAAGAAAAGATCTGACAAGATAGAGTGGTCTGAATTTATTTAGTCATCTTTCTGTGGCCAGCTGCTGTAATCTGGGGCATTTTAGGTCAGCTGATCCATCAGCTTTGGGTTGGCAGATAGAACAAAGGATCTTTGATAGATACACTCTTGTCTGAACCTGCAACTGAAGACCAAGTGTGACACTAGCAGCCCTTCCAAATGTCACTAGTCATTTTGGGGGGAAACTGAATCAAGTTCCTACAGACAAGATAAAGAAAAACATGATGGTAAAACACTTATCAAGAGGATAGGGAATAGGGAGGATGCCTTTACAAAAGAAAAACCTCAAAGTTGTTTATTTGTAAAGAAAATGCAGATGCATATCCCATTAAGTATGTGGATATTATTATTATTTTAACATATGTGAAAATTCACATGGGTGGATTGGGCACCTAATTCACAGAAAACCCAGCCACTCATTCAAATAGCTGTTGATGAACCCAAGAGACAATTTTTAAATCACTTGAAATCATTTCTACATTTCTCCACATTTTTTTAATGCAAATAGCATTAAAAAAAAAAAAGGAATTAAATTTAAAAGGATGTTTACATAACAGCTATGTCAGTTTAAGGTTCCTCTGGAAGAACCAAATGGAGCATGCAGTCCGGTGCTACCGACACATATGGAAAGCAGCTACACTGGTCCCAGGAGAGTCAACATCACATGACAGATTGGTGCTGTGATGGTGCTTTGGTCAGATTTAAATCAGTCCCCAGCCATCATGGTGATGCTATGTTATACAGAATCACAGATTCTGAGTTGGAAGAGACCCAGAAGGATCATCAAGTCCAACTGTTACGTGAATGGCCCATACAGGGATTGAACCCAGGACCCTGGTGTTGTTAGCACCATGCTCTATAGGAGATGGTCTCCAGATGTTCCATGGGAAACTCTCCATAGGGGCAGTGCCATGGTGCCAGGCAGGCCTGCTGCTCTCTGGGAAGTGGGAGCAGAGCATTGGGCAGGGCAGGGCTCAGCTGCCAGGGCCCATCCCACATCCCAGCCAGGAACAGGGCAGCTGAGGATGCTGGGGCAGCCCCAGCCTGAACCTCCCTGGGGACAGGGACACACCAAACCCCCAGGCAAAGCTGTGTTGGTGTGTCCATAGCCAGGCAGGGCAGGGCTGTAAGGAGCTGAAGAGTCCCTGCTGTGGGGCTTCGGGGCAGCAACTGACAGCCCCAGGGGGTTGGAATTGTCCCCTGGCCTTGGACAGGGGAGGGGGAAGATACAAGGACCATAAAGCCATTAAGTGCCCTCAGGGCCCTGACAAGCAGGAGGCAGAGATCTTCTGCAAAATGGTGGCGAAATTCTTCACTTAAGATTTCTAATGCCCATATTTTTGTAAATGCAATGAAAAGTAGTGAACCATGCTTTTTTACAGCCTTTACATAAGAATTGAAATGAGTTTTAAATAAGCTAAGTAAATTACCAACCCTAAATATCTGTTTTAGTGTTTTCCCTCAATTTAATATGTGCCCATAAAAATTGCAACTCAACAGGAAAAGCTCTAGAGGAGCAAATACTGTGAAAACACCTGGACTGCAAGAATTGTTTGGAGTCTTGCAGGAAGAGCACCACACCCACACACACAGTCATACACACAAAGATTGCATCAGTGAGGCTGAAAATGATAAATTTTCTTTTTTTTGGTAAACCTAGACAGCTGTAAGGAAAAATAATATACATTCTTAAATGTCATGTCATAATTTCTGGCATACTTTTCATTGCATATTACTGAAGCCCCTAAATTATGAATAGGGGTTATATTTCGGATTTAATATAGCATTAGGCAGCTAATGGACCTGTCATCCCAGTTCTGTGAGAAGTGAACAAAAATCAGAAAACACACAAAGAAAACAATGAAATATATTTTTTCAGAGGAAACTTCTAAAATACCTTTTGTCTTAAATAGAAACATCTTTAGCAATGAATGTGTCTCATGATGTAAACTGCTGTGATGCAAAATGTCATGAAATACATTATAGGGAAGTCTATGTACGGAATTGAGGTTAGCAGCAGTGCGTTTCTTTTCTGTAGAGTAATCTGTTATGTTTCTGCCTCACTTTGGAAAATACAAAGGGAAAAGTGTATTTTGATTATAAAGAGAATTAAAGAATGAATGTTTCCAAAGGAACAGAACATGATAAAAGGAGACCAAGAACATGAAATTTAAGATTTTCATTTCTTGTGCAGGTATTGATAAACAGTAGTTAGTCCTTGAATTAGCTACTGACTCATAATCCAACTCTGTGTGGAGAATATGATTATTGCTTGACATACCGAGAAAGCATAAAATGTAAAGCTTAGACATTAGCTCATCTTTTTTAGTTTGTGATAAATGCACGTTGTAAATTCAGATTACTTTAGATGTATTACGCAAATGAAATGCAAATAGAATGGCAAAGAGAGTTCTCATTTCAAAACTAGTGAAAGAAATGATGCTTCATTGTTGCACTCTCATCAAAACATTGCTTGTGTTGTATTATAATTGCTCTATAAAACTATCATGTGATAGTTCTAACAAAATAGAGCAATACTTTCTCCCCTGAAAAACCCAGCACAAATGGCTTTGTGTCTTTAAGGATTCAATAGTTCTTTATTTATTCATCCATAACAACACTGATTCTTACTATAACAAGTTTAGTTTTCCATCCAAAGTTTGAGTATGCATAGACATGGCTTTTCACTAAGTCTGAAAAATTATACTTTTGCATCTTTAAAATAATATTACACCAAAACCAAGAAATCCATATAATGATATATGATGCATAGTGAAACATTGTGAAATTATAATACAGTGGTAAATATGTTAAATGTCTGGCCCTACTCCATGATTCACATAAGTTCACAGGTAACTGAGTCAATGCAAGCTCGGCTTTCTAGCAGCCTGAGCTGACCTGGGACAAAGTTGGTGACAGAACAGCCCTGTCTGCTCTGCTCTGACAAACAAACTGGAAATAATTTCTGTTTATTTGTAGTGTAGAGGAAAATATTTCATTGATCTTCTGGGCACTTAAAAAGCTTTCTGTGTCTTACCTTATACCTGTGAAACAGAAATGGGATAGGAATTTTAGGTTCTCCTAATGTAGCAACTATGCAAAACAATTAAGGCTACAATCCAAAAAGCATTTTAAAGTTTTCTTTTAGCCGTGGGTATATAATCAGTGAAAAATCTGGCCTCAAATGGTCAAATGGAAGATAAACAATGTAATAATAAATACCAACATTATAAATATTTCAAAAAAATATTTCTTTTTCCCTATCAAACAAAAAAGACAGATCAGGCAAAGATGTTCAAGCAGTGATTCTGCAGAGAGAAATATCAATCTCCCATTCCTGTGCCTTCATTGTTATGTATTTCATGTTCTGATTACTGGGGATTCACACATCTTTTATTAGTTTAACTGCATCATATCACAGATGCTTTCTAAAGAGTGCACAATCATTTGTTTAATATAATTAGAAATATGCATTAACTGAAAATAGTTGTTCCATTTAAAAATGGAAAACTAAAAAAAAAAAGTTATGCATATCTTTAAAGATTGATTTTATCAACATCAGGCTGGTTTATCAGCTCAAGACTGCCTCATATCCTTATGAGCAAGAAATATCATCACCTGATACCTGTTTCAGGGCATGGGAGAGTACAAGTGCAATGTGATGCTTGTGTGATTCAGTATTGTTGGTAGTAGAGAGATATCTACATCATCAGTCTCCACTGCCTTAACAAGCAATTGATGGGATTTAGAATGGTGATCACAGTTTGGGGGGTTATTTATATACTTTTCATAGAGTACCCTGGAAAAACCCTTTCTGGAACAGCGTACTTGACTAAAAGTATCTCTGAGCTGACCCTGCATGGCAGCTTCTAAATGTTCTGATGTTCACACATACGTATTGTTTTCTCTTAACTAACTGAAGTCATGCTGGCGCAGAATCTTTCTAGGACATCCTTTTGCATTCTCACACTGGGGAGTTTTAAAAGAAACCAAGACTTTTTATCCCACCCAGAGAACCACAGGAAGCGCTTGTTTCGTTTTCTAGCAGCCTGGCTGTTTTACCAGTTGCCAATAAAAAAAGGTAAAAAGAAATCAGGAACAACTTGTTTTTCAAAAGCTGAGACACAAGTAAAAATTAGAAATAGACTCAACAGGCTTTTGATCTTAACTTGGCACAAGCCCTTTCAGCATGTTTTACAAACAAGATGAAAGCTTTTGATTTTGCTGTGTCATTTTGAAAATTGGAAATTTGAGTATGTTGTGACAATATGTGCACATTAAGTATTACAGTTTTAGCCCTGAATGGGCACAAGTATATAGCACACATGCACAAAAGGAAATCCATAAATCTTAGCATTATTTGTTTCCAGACTCAGATAAAAACTATATGGAATTATTTTTCTGTTTTTCCATCTCAGATTCTTCACATGTTCTTTGTGTAGACTTCTGTAAGTAATTAATGCAGTCAGGGCAAGTGGAGAATAAATGTTGAATGTGGTGCCAACTACACAGAGCAGTCATGACTAGATTTGGCATGTTCGGTATACTTGAACAGAAGTTCTGAAGCCCTGCTGCTCAATAGACATTTTTCATACATCTTCTCATTCATTTATACTGAGAAAACCAAGCATGCGAATAAGATTACTTTAAAGAAAATGTCACTTTTCTCTAAACAAAGAGACTTTTCCCTAAACAAGCAAACTAACAATAAATATGTTTAAAGAAGTTTTATGAGCTGGGAGGTATATGCTGTTTTGGAACATTCCACTAGCAAAACAGGACTCTGCTGCACTTAACCTTCATAGGGTTTTTTGGGTTTTTTGCTTCTGGGCCATAATAGTGAGGTATTATTTACTAGACAATGCAGGCTTCTTAGAAGTATGATTAAGGATCCTTTTCTGTATCAGAAAGAAGGCTTCCACCACAGTATAACAAAGTATGATGAAGTTATTTGTCAAAGTGCAAAACCTGACTTTAGGTTCTCCAGGACTAAATTCATTCAGGGCTACAGCTGGATGTGTAATACCATGGCCTTACTGTTTGTGAGGCAGCAGCAAACCATAGCTTTGGCAAATTAGGAGCAGGGAAGATACAAAACGTAACCAACCCCATAGACCAAAACTGTGAATTAAGATCATTGTAGTTTACAGGCCTGTAATGCTTTAAAGGTAAGATATTTCTGGGGAAAAAACAGTACTAAAGACTGAGGACTAGAAGAAGCCACAGATTTTCCACTAAATCACTAAATATCTGTTTATCCTGCAGAGGAAATGTACTGTGCTGAGGCACCTCAGGATCTGATGCCTGCAGTACTTCAGCAAACATTTAACCATTGGCTACTAAGAGTCAGCCAACAGTCTGTAGGGACTCAGTTCCAGAAAATCTTAAGAGTCTGACTGGATGTGTGGAGAGCTTGAAACCACTAAGCAGTTTTTGCCCCAAACTAACAGGGGAAATAATGTGGTGATTTTTTTTTTTAATCCACCTTGGCTTTCTGTGACAAGGCATTTCTTTCAGATTGCCTTAGGATGGCAAGCCTTAGGATGAAGAAGATGCTGGAAAAGATTTCATATTAAGGAGATCAGAACTGTTTTAATCAATACAGCGTCACCTTTTCTTCCTTAAATAGTGTGTGAGAAAGGCCATATTCCTTAAACTGAGAAATATTACAGTCCTTGTGTTCAGGCTAATATATGCTATCTGCGTTACTTTTCTGTAAATAATAAATAATTAACAAATAAAGACCCAAACTATGTGATAATCACAAATTAGTAGAATTGCATTTATTGGAATTGTTAGAATTCTTACCATAAGCTTAAAAAGAAACCTGCACTGATTCATAAGCATATTTATATGAAAAACTCCCACTCAAGTTATAAATCATTAAGGGTCTACACCTTGTTATAGTAAAAGATGATGTTATTGTTTATTCCCAGTCAAATCATGTTGTCAACATTACATTCTTTTTCAAAGGACACATTTGTGTCAGGACTTCTTACCTTAAAAATCCCTTTGAAGTAATTCAGTTTGCAGTTTTTTTCTTGTTATTGCATTATTTAGCCACAGGGAGAAATAGTAGAACATTGTTATTTCAGCTTTGCCTGCTTAATAGACTTCTTAACTTGAAAAATAAACTTACTGGGTTTTTTCCTGCTTTCTAAATGAAAGAAAAGCTGTGTTTTAGGAAATGCACAAATTAAATTTAAATATAAACATGCAGTGAAAGGCAGTATCATGCAGTGTATGATGGAATTGCAAATTAAGCTGAAATCAAGCATTAATTTAGTAACTGGAGTAAACATTTGGAGCTGTTCAAATGTATATGCTGTCTTTACTAATAAATTGTCAATAAAATTTCTCAAGTTTGTTTGTTACAGGATTTAATAAAATTGTGGACCCTGATACAATTATAAAGAAAAGAACTTTATTAGGTGGGAAGCAAATGAAATTCCCCAGGCTGGTAGAGATACATAAATAGATACTAAACCAGCAGGATCTAGGATCAGGAAAAGATCGAAACGTTTCAAAGGCCATGTAAACTGGTAATATCATAACATCTGTATTCAGCACCCTACTTTACCAGAGGTCTTTCAAAAAGTTATTTCAGATGACTCCTGTTGGTTTTATCAAAGTCAGGGAACACTTAGAATACCCAAATACAAACCTTCACTTAGGCTTTTAAAGATCAGGTTTAAGAAAGTATACTTAATGCCTCTGAAGACAATTCTGCAAAAAAGGACACTAAAAGCAGGATTTTCAGTACTCCATTGCAGACACACACACAGACACACTTATGCACACAGTTTCATACTGACACATATACTGTAAAATTTCTATTTTGTTGGGATTTTTCTAAATATTTTTTAAATTAACAACACCCTTGTCCCCAAATAGTAATTTATTTAACAGTATTCTAATATTTTCTTCAGAAGATGGCACCGATCCATGTTGCTGAAATCTGCTGTAACTGGATTTAAGTCTAGATTTGAATTTGGCATAGAAAGTATTATTTTCATCTAGTGCCTTTTCAGTCCTTAAGTTCTCTAAAAAAAAAGGATAATCATATATACAAACTCCAGTAAATTAATCTAAAAATATCCACTGTCTAGGTCTTAGTCCATGCTTCATATTTTCAATCCATACCTTTTTCTAATGCTTAAAGAAAACAATCTCTGGTTTTGCTCTGCTTCTCAAAGCCTTTTAGAAACTTGTCTGGTAGTAATTTTATCCAGCTTCCTAGTCAGACACATAATCTGTTTACCACATAAACCAAGGACAAATAATTGCCGGAGAGCCTTAGGGAATGAATGACACTTTATGAAAGTGAACTTGCTTTGCATGAAAATTGTACAAAATAAGCTAATGGTTAAATACATAGGTTATATTTTTGTTTGTCTGAGCTCTAGTGCAGTCAGTGAGAAAAACTCACATAAATTTTAAGGTAGCCATATATTTATATATTACAGAAGATGTTGAGCTAGAAATGGCACTCAGTTCATATATATTCTTTCAAACTAGTTCTTTCCTAACTGAGCCTGCTCCCTCAGCTAGAAGAGGCTTCTCCAGGACATCTTAAAGCTGTGATAAAAAACTACCTGATCCTGTGAAATCCTGTTAGTGAAACTCAGTTCCTCTTTGGAAGCATCTAATCAGATGCTGTCTGGTGCTTGAACTTTGTCACTCTCAGGGGTTCATTCTTAACACCCTTTTAACAACATCATTTTGGAGCCAGTGTGAGAAAAAAATTATCTGTGCTTTCTTTCTAACACTTTTGTTTGTTTGTTTTAGTTACTGTAGGCTGAAACAGAAGGAAAAAATTTTTAAAAATCAAAATAATTTATTAAACAATTATTACCAAGAGCTAATTTATGTTAAAAAATAGAGCTGAAAGTGAACTTCAGCTGGATTTCAAATGTTCAGTTTTCCCTGGGTAGTTCTTTCCACACAATTTTCAAGTTCTTTTTACACGTTTATATCTGTATCAAAAGATTTCTGCTTTACCATCTCTCCAAGTGCATTGAACTACAGTTGTTCCAGGCTGACAGTTTTAAGCTGATTAACTCTAGTCTTTTTGTTGAGTGTGGATCCAAGCCAGTAAAAATGTGTGTGGTAGTGCATTGCTAGGTAAAAGTGAGAATGAACATTAATAGGAAAAAGAAAAGTTTTCTCAAAACCTGAATTTAGAAGAATGTCATGCACAGATTAATGACCTTGTAGATACAATGACCTGCGGATTGACAGACTGCAGTGCCAGCTGTGGAGCCAAACATAAATGCTGGCCTCCACAACTGAGTTTTTCTGTAAATGTCAGTGTCAGTTTATTCCTTCCTCTGACCAGAAAAACAAATGTGTGCAGTCTGCAAATTAGAAAATAGGCAGCATCTACTGTTGAGCAGCAGCATTTATAAGAGCTCTGAGGCTGGAAATCAGATTGTTTTAGGCTTCTAGTTAGATGTGCCTGTCAGAGTAAATGTGTTTTAAAATACTTATCAGGGAAGATGAGAGGCTTGTCCAGAAGACAGGGAATTGCTACTTAAAATATGTACTTCTTTTTTATTTGATATCAGGCTGGAGCCTTCCACAACATTACTTTCCCTCTTTCTTTACTGACATCATAGACCTGCTTTGCTATCTTTATAATTTCTCATTTTTTGATCTTCCCTTTAGAGAAGTGGTGTCATTTATACATTGTATCATTAGGTCTTGCATGAAAATACTGCATCTAGATACATTCAGAATTAACAGGTTTTCTTCATAGCCCACTGAAATTTTTCAAAAATGTTCTGCTTAATTTTTCTTTCATTTCTTTTATTTAATAACAGAAAGGAGGGATGAAGGAAGGAAGGATGAGGAAGGGAAGAGGAAAAAGGGAGAGGGAGGGAAGGAGAGATGGAGGGAGGGAGCAGCTCTGGTTGTGTATATAAACTGTGGAATGAGAGGCTGGAGAGCAGCACTGGGAAAGAGACCTGGAGGTCCTGGTTGCTGACAAGTTGAACCTGAGTCAGCAGTGCCCTGGCAGCCAGGAGGGCCAAGTGAGTCCTGGGGGGCATCAGGCACAGCATCACCAGCCAGGCAAGGGAGGGGATTGTCCTGCTCTGCTCTGCTCTGCACTGGGGCAGCCTCACCTCGAGTGCTGGGGGCAGTTTTGGGTGCCTCCATATGAAAAGGACATTCAGCTATGAGAGAGTGTCCAAAGGAGGCCATGAGAATGGTGAAGGATCTGGAGAAGGAGCCTTATAAGGAGCAGCTGAGGTCACTTGGCTTGTTCAACCTAGAGAGGAGACTGAGGGGAGTCCTCATTGTGGTCTTCAGCATCTTCACAAGGGGACTCAAAGGGGCCGGCACTGATCTCTTCACTCTTGTGACCAGAGACAGGACTCGAGGAAATGGCATGAAGCTGAGTCGAGGGAGGTTTAATTTGGATGTTAGAAAAGGTTCTTCAGCCAGAGGGTGGTTGGGCGCTGGAACAGCTCCCCAGAGAAGTGGTCACAGCACCAGCCTGACAGAGCTCAAGAAGCATTTGGACAACACTCTAAGGCACTCTAAGGTCCTGTGCGGGGCCTGGGACATGGGTTCAAATGAACCTGATGGGTCCCTTCCAACTCAGCATATTCTAGAATTCTATGACAAGAAAAGATAAAATAGAAATAATAATTGTTTCCTCAAATGGTCTAGGGGAGGAAACAATACCGCAAAAGAAATTCAACAATGTTTAGTGATAAAAGCATTTTACAATATTTTCCAAGAACAAATCAAGCATTTGTTTCCTTTCTTATACGGAAAATACTCACTTTTTCTGACCTTACAGATAAAGGTTGAGGAGAGTTCCAATAAAGAATGATTACCATACATGCAATTAAAATAGTGTGTAATGTATTAGGCTCTTAAGAACAAGCACCACAAAGATTTTTTTTATTTTATTTTTTATTATGTCAGTGGTTTTTATTTTATTATATACGTCTATGTGTCATTTCCTTTATTCTAATCTCAGTAAAAAGAGGCTGAGGCTGAGTGTTATTTTCACATTAGGTAGTGCTGACTATATGTAGAGAGATTTCCCTTTGCTATGCAAGCATGTCACAAATTCAAGATGTAAGATGAAAAACTGCATGTTGTTTCATATGTTGGATATTGTTTAGCATGAATATGGGGAGAATACAGGTTGCTAATGCTAGTTCTATGTCTAAATCTATATTTAGTACAAATAACCCTCTATCTTGGAAAAGACACAAAATTTATTTGTGAACTTTGTTTAAAAACATTTGAATGGAATTAGATTATTAGTGATATCAGTTTTATTTTCTGGCAACTTTCCCAGCGAAATAGTGAAATGTCAAAAGTGCCGTAGAATTTGGCTTATTTGGGCTGCCACTGGACTGAAATGGTAATGCTAATGGAGGTCAGTGCTGAGGTACACAAGGAAACTTTACAAATATCTGCTGACATACTTATTAATTCTAGGGCATACTCCGACACTTTTTGGGTCATTTTTCTTATCTGATGGTTTAAACAAAACTGCAGATTAATTTGGATACTTCCCTATTTTCTATATGTGAACAATAAGACCCAAAGATAATGAAGTCAATGAATGTTAGACAACCTATAATGATTAGCCTATTATTTAAACATAGATCTCACAATAAATCTGTCTGATTTTTTAAATGGTATTGCCTCCCAAAATATTATGAAGTCCCAAATCTGGGATACTCCCCCTGCATGCCCTTATATTTGTACTAAATTTCTAAAAAGAGTATTCTGTAAGCATGATCACTTTAGGAAGCTATTCCAAGATCTAATAAACCTCAATGTCAAGATATTTCCCCTGACTCTTTAAATATTTTCATTACCTCAGTTTGGTCCCATTGCCATTAAATATATCCCAAACTGTTTCTGTCTGCTTTGTTGTTCCAAAATTCAAATCCTGAACTCAATTTCACAGGTATGTTTGTGACAAATATAGTGGGACCAGGAGTTTTTAACAAGGTCAATAGTCCAGGCTATGTACAATCTGAACAAGGAGGGAAAGTTCTTTCAGCTGTTAAAAGGGAAATCTCAGGAGTCTTATGCACAGAACAATTTATATTCCTGCATATAAACTGGGAATTATAAACTGGTGGCCACAGTGGACAGAAGGTCAAACTGCACTTTTGAAGCATAAAAGGACAGCCTCTGTAGGGAGCCAATGACTCCCACTTGCAGGAATCTTTTTAATAAAGACATAAATTGTTTGATAACTAACATGGAAATTCTTCAAGAGGAATGAAACTTTTCCTAATATCCCATGAGGAGAAAACTGCATGTGAAGACAAGTGGTTCTGGAATGCAGAAATCAATAAGGTTCAGCTGCAGGAAGGTATCAGTGATGTTTATTTTGTTCATGAATACCAGAACTCAGCTACCTTTTCAGACTTCACCATTTCTTCATATTTGCCTCATTTCTCATTTATTTTCAATGAGGAATTTATGAAAACATATCATGTAGATGTTCTCAACTATTTTGTTCTTTATTTTATAAAGAGAAATATGTGCTTGTGCTTAAGGGCAAAATATCAAGTTTCATGACTGTATCATAGAATTCACTTCTTTATTTATAAAAGCAGTTCTCTTCTGAGCATTTATTTGGAATTAATTAACAATAGCATACACTAATTTGGGTTCTGGATGCTGGAACAGCTGTATAATCCGTATGTTTGTTACTGTGAGATGGGTAAACATAACTGAAGTCAACTGTTGCTCAGACTTACGTATTTTCTGTGAAATTATATTCTTTCTCTGGGCTTCTTTTATGTATTTCATGCAGAAAATTAGATTACTTCCACGAAGTATTATCTGACATGCCTTCTTTATTAATTGCTCTAAGAACAAATACAGTATTTAGTAGACAAAGTCCATCTTGTCCTCTCTTTGTTACAGGTGAAATTGATGTTTTAAGATTTTAACGAAAATGCAGATTTTCCCAATATAGTCTTATTTTCTTCCTCTACCATTGCAATGATGTTAATGAGATGTTCAGATTCTAGAACTCTCTATCTTACCATGCTTTTATACTCCCTGTCTGCACTGCTTAGACCAGGTTGATTTAAGAACGCAGTAACAGGTGATGGGTGCTGTATTCCAAGAACATTTGATAAGACATTTTGCTCCTTGGTGAGAAGTTTTGTCTTATTTATGCATTTTAGAAAGTAGTATCTTGATGCTTCTAATATTTCTCTTATCAGAAAAACACATGTATGATGATTCAGTACATGTTCTTGCCATTTTCAGACTTAACAACTTTAATCAGATGAAGAAAGAAGTGCTTTTTCTTCATCATGAACCTAACATGATTGAAAAAGAATCTTATGTTCATGGATCAGCTTTGTTAATGGACTTTCTTGAGCAGTTTTACCTTGGTTACTGCTTAGATGTATTACTAATGTGCCATGAAATTTTCTTATATTATTTGCTAAAGACTTGAAACTATATAATAGCCCATTGAAGATATTATTCAAAAGATTCTGTATGGTAATTCTTTGTGATTTAAGTTATCTATTGTATTATCTTTATCAGTAGAAGGAGGAATTATTTGATTGGTAAATGCCTTGGAGCTTGCTCGTTATTCATAAACATAACGAGTCTTACAAATTTAGGTTCTGATAGAGATGCACATCCCTGTGATGAGATATTACTTTATTTTCTTTATTTCCTTTAGTATATACCAAAGTTTCTGATGGAAGATGAGTGCATGGTAGATAAACATACATTTCAACCATGCTAAGGGTCACTCATTCTCCTTAAAATTCTGTGAAAACGCCATTTGTCATGATCTGTGTTCTACTAAGGAGCTCATCCATTCTGCAGATTCTTATGTTAACAATGCTAATATTTTAATGATATTAACATTAATTATATTATTATGCTAATATTTTCTTCCAAGTGAAATTGTTGAACCATGCTTTACATATCACCATTTGCCTAGTTAAGCTTCATCTCTTCTGATCTTCAGGGGATGTCAAAAAGAGATATTTTCTTTTTGTCAGAAGGCACAAACAGAAATCAATTGAGGATCTCAAATAGCTGAACATGTAGCCATCTGCACTGGTTGAGGGCTTAGCAAGTCTTCGGAATGGAGCCGAATTAGTCACAAATAAGATGCTTCAGCAGCAGCAGGAATGAAACACGATATGGATTAATCAAAAGTATAATTTCTTACAGAAAGTATCAGTACAGTATCAGTACAGGATTGATCAGTAACAGAAAGTAGTGTGGGATTGGTATATACACACTTTCAGACCCTCAGGAATATCTTCCACAATTTTTTTCCCCTTACATCAGATTCAAAACCTACATACATTTTTTTTAACTATAACTAAGTTGTCTAGGTTTTACTGTTGCCTTTGAAATGGCAGGTTGCTAAAGAAAAATATTGGTGTTAGTCGTAGGTGTAGACATGAAGAAGCAGAGGATTTGCAGAAATCATAAAAGAGAGATTTCTACTTCTAGAATAGATTAATGAGATCCCAGCAAGAACTAAAGGTTGTTACTAAAGGAAATGTCATTCCCTTAATTAAGTTATACTTTAAAGTGGCATACACAAGACTAGTGCAACATCTAAAGTTAAACATCCACCACCAGATGAAAAATTGCTGTAGAATCTGGTTGTAATTTAGTTTCAAACCTAGAAGGCAGTGTCTATAGTGGGTCTATCATTTGAGCTAGATGGTCATCACAGTCAGCAGACATCAAGTCAGTACAGTTAATGGTCCCTAGAGTTCACCACATGTCTGATTTTCCATCTCAATCTCATCCTGACTTCACAGACTTTATACACTAGATCACCATGGACTATAGTGGAATATTAGGCAGTGATACACAGGTAGACAAATGAAATACAGACACCTGCAAATCCAGGGCTGAAACCTACATGACTATGACTATGTTGAAGTCCTAACAACTTTTTTTGTTATCTAAAGTGAAGTACAAGGAATTATCTCCATCTATGTATTTTCACTCATGCATAAAAAGAGGCACAAACTGATGAAGAAAGATTTTCTTTAGAAGACAGAGGCATTTGATTCATGTTCCTTTTGAAAGTGAATGTAGTTGAGATAAAGGGATGAATAATAGCAACATAACTTCTGTCTCTTTTATTAGGAAAAATGCAGAGAATAAGTGCATATGATTGCAAATAACTCCATTTTCTATTTCTTTGTGAAAATGTAGTGTTTGTTACGCTGTCAGTCCACATTATTGTGATTGAAAAATATGGATTAAGTATACACCTTGATTGCAACCCTTTCTAAGTTCTATTAAATATCACTGAGACTTCAGAAACATGAATCACTTAGGGTATGACTTGTGATGATATATTCAAAGTATGTTTTTATATTTTTAATTATTCCAACTTCTGTCTCCAGATTCCTGAAAAATATTAAATACAGAGAATATTAGCTTGAAAATATTAGATAGGTAGATCTTCCTGTAAACTTGACTGAAATGATGACTCTCTCTTGTTATTTTGAAATCTTTATTTTGAAAGTATAGGTGCATAAATATATATTTATGTCCAATAGTACAGCCAAATTGAGAATGTCTTGCTGGTATGTGGAGTGTGCCTACTGAAAGATGACTTTAACTTCCTTTTGATCACCATATAATGACAATTCTGCAGTAATGAAAACACCATAACACCACTGATCTTGACAGATCTTTACAAACTTCTTCCAGCTTTGAATGTCATGCACATATATAATAGTAGGTAGCTTGAATTCAGATAATTACCCTTACAACAGGGTTATAAAATCAGGCTATGTACTAAACATAATGTTTTCTGACCCTTGGTATTGCTTCAACAGCAATTAAAAATATTGCAAAGAGCATTTTGCTATTCTTTTGAGGCAGGTGGGATAACTTTTGTTCTGTGACATTTCTACAGGCAGGTTCTATACAGGCAGCTTCTACTGTTGCAGAAAAACCGGAATACACTCGATCAGGTCAGACCAGAAGCAGTTTTACTCCAGCTGTAGGAGAGACCACAGAGCAGCAGTAGCTTAGCAGGCTCTGCTGATATGGACTCTGCCCAAATGGGGAAGATACAGAGCTTATGTACCCCCAGGCTGTGCAAGCTGTTCTTTACCTAAACTGTGCCACCTAAGCAGGACCATGATAAATAAATCAGATGGAATTCTTCAAGTAAGAAGGCTCCAGACAATACACCCATGTACAAGTACACCCTTTTACAAGTGCAATTTTATTAATTAAATTGTGCTGACTGGCAAAAGCATCAGCTGCAAATGTTTCTTTAGTAATGATGATGTGTAACAACTTAGTGTTCTTCTACAACTAGAATCTTTTATGATAATTATGCTCAAAAAAAAAAAAAAATAAGTGGGAAACCAGAGTCTCTTCAGTGACAGTCCTTCTCTGAACACTCCTACTGGATCAGGTTAATGAAGAGTCTGAAGCAGGTAAGCTCCTTAAAGAAGAGATCAGTGCCAAATCAGGCAGATCCAGAAGATCCAGAAACAAAACTATAAGTGGTTAAGGAGATTTAAATACAAACATATACCTAATGAGAGTGATGATCCCTGTGTTCCAAAAGCAGTTAGCCAAGGAGTTAATCAATTGCAATTAATTGGTATCTCAGTTTCACCAGTCATTCTTTAAACAACTAAGTCAGCCCTTTTCTGGATTCTGTGACTTTGCCTTTAGTGACAAACTGACTTCAAACACAACTACATTCATCTTCCAGGGTCTGCAATGGCTTTCACAATTGCAGAAGTGTATCTTGACAAATTATTGTAGCTTGAGGGGAGGTTGCTGAAAGTAAACTTTCTTCTCCAAAGCAGACTGGGATTCCATTTAAGGCAGGCACTGCTTACTTCAATTCCAGTCTGTGCTTCTTAGAGAATCTCTTCTGGCAGGGTTACTCTGGACTTAGGGGACAAGAGATATAGTCTGCATTTCCCTACACCAGCCAAACTAGACTGCAATTCTCATTTTTCTTTTTCTTCCAGATACTTTTGTCTTACATTAGTACCTTTGGAATAGCTGAAGAAAATAGTTTTGAAATGAAAGTTATTTCCAGGCATTGTATGTGAACGGCAAACTTTCAAAACTAATGCAGAAAGAATGATTATTTCTCTGCACTTAAAAGTGAAAAGAATTCACAGCAAAATGCAAAATTAGGTTCCAAACCTTAGTTACAGAAGAACTATTGTGGGACATACAGAAGCACGTTTCTTTTTTTAATTAGAAATAGCAATAATCTCTTCTGCTAAATGCCAAAAAAAAAAAAAGAAAAGGATTTTTTCATATAGCAAATACACAGAAAGTCAGAAACATCTGACCTTTTTTAGGTTATTATTAAGTCACATATGAAAGTGAAAAACTGTATCAACTTCGCTGTAATAAATTGACTCCTCAGAGTGCATCAGAAGAAACACTTTGGAGACATGACTGTTGTGTAAGAAAAATTCTGTGCATCATCTAAGAAGTGATCTATGAATGACACCTCCCTACCTTTCAGATCAAGATGTGCAAGAAATAAATTTTAAAAATCTAGATATAACCAGTAAGATTCTTTGATTCTAATAAGCTAACCTGTGAACTACATAAAAAAAAGGAGTCAGTTGTTCTCACCTCTCATCTATTTCTGAGCCAGCACTGTATCAGAGTTTCCTGTAGATCAACCCAGTGAAAAGCCACAAAATTGTTTCTAACCAAATTCTCTCATTTACTTTTCCATTTCTGCCCATGCATGGGAGCCGCTGCAAAGAGTCTGTGGAAATTGGCTGTGATATGACATGCTGATGTGCTAGAATATTTTGTTCAAAGGAATGGAAGCAATTTATGCTTCCATGCTGTGCAGTTCTGGATTTGTGAATGAGATACCTATATCTTGTTATAGGCAGTACCGATCAGACCAAAGAGTCAGAATGTACTTCATAACTAACTTCACTTTATCTCATGATGATACAGATTTAGAGCACAACATACAAGTTATTTTAAAAAACACAAAGCATTTGGAAAAAAAATGGCAAATACAGTCACTGAACAGGTGTTTAGAGGACCACCACTATGCTGTTTTTATGGGAAAATGAAAAAATGGCTTTATACATACAAAAATGGGAGATAGGAAAAACCCAGTTATATGTGATCTTGGATCTCTAGCGACGATCATGGTTTTGTTGCTTTCAGTGCAACCACGATCACATAAATGAGCTGGTATTTGTTACATGGAATTTGGGTTTGGGTTGCAGAAGGATACAATGGTTTATAACCTTTATTGTGGTACACATATATGGTTATCTAGTTAGCTTCATATTTATCTTCTACATAATATTGTCTTTTATACGTAAAAGATTAAATATGTAAACCTCTAAAGAATACTTTGCAATATTTTTCTCTCTTTTTTTGCTGACTGCAATACTGGTAACATTCCTGCAACACTAAGGATTTCAGAAATCTGATTGGAAATAATCAGTACTGCTTAAATGTCTTTTTTTCTCCTATTGAACACAATGGACACAAAAGCAAAGCCACAAAAGATTTCTGCAGAGAGACTGAATGAATTGAGGTTATCAACAAGGATTGCTGAGAAAATCCAGTGGGCAATAAAATGTCTTTGCTTTTCAATTTATCAAATTAAGAATTGACAAAAAATGTGTAATAGTATCTTTGCAGATATCCAATTCTCTTATCTATATAACATAAGTTTTAAAGAGATGAGAGGTGCAGCAAATAAAACAGATATATCCATGGACTTGCTCAAAATGAGGGAATGGGAGAATAAAATCTGTTTTGCAGTTCTTGTGAGTCTTTTCCAAGTTTAGTGATTTAACTGGCACTTTGATGAATAAACACTTATTCATTAAGATTTTATGTGCCATTTTAAATCCTATTGGTATCTCTTTTTTGGCTGAACAAGAGCCCTACAAAGAGTTTCAAATAGGATTGTCAGATTCGGATTTTAAGAATTGGATGTGCTACATCTGAGTTTAGGACTCAGTTTAGAGAATTAGGACTTTAACAAAGTACACCAGTCAGAAGTACAAATTTAGCTGGCACAACACAGCTCACTACTCCTCTTCTTCTTCCTGCAATTTCTGTTACTGCAGACAGCCAGGTTTCACTGCTTTAAGTGTAGAATTCTCTCACTAACTTTAATAGGGTTATTTCAGGAATGCCAGCCTTGAGCAATGAAAGAAATATCTAGCCACATAAAGGTTTGTTCATTTTACCGTCTCATTTGAAGATGCCCAACCATTTATCATACCAACACAAAATGCAGTCAGAGCTACCTGCCTACTATGCAGAGGAACCAGTCCGAATTGGATAAGTAAGCATCAGCAAATATCAAAGTACACAGTGTATACACGAATTCTGCTGAAAAAATGTTTTTAAAAAGTATTTGCTGATAATTTTCCATTAATTTGCCTTTGAAACAAATGCATTGTTCAAAGATTCTGAATCACTACTAAAATAGGGATCAGATCCATCTAATTAAACCAAAAAGAATCACAAACCTGAAAAAAAAATTCATTTAAAGTGCTTTTTTTTTTTTAAAGTAAAGCACACAAGGCTTCCCAACAGGCTGGACTGGCCTGGTCCTGCCCAGCGGTCCCCTGGGCCTCTCCCCACCCATGGACCAGGACTCATTTTGGTCCCCAGGGCCATCAGTCCCTTGCCACAGACTCACCTGGAGATGGAGCTGAGGCTTCCTCCAGCTGCCCTGGTCCCTGGGGTGCTGGGGATCACCTGCCACTCCTGGCTTCCCAGCTGCACCCTGTGACAGGGTATGGTTTGAGCAGAATTCTTTTTCACCAAATAATGAAACATTGAAATGATGACATACTCTTTGAAATTAGTAGATAATCACTAAAACAAAGTTTACACTGAGGTTAATGAATTCCTGAAGTTTATTGCCACAGGAGGCAGATACCTTCAGTTTCCTCAGGTGGTATTCAAAAAATTCACGCACAAGTCTTTAAAAAAATACCAATGAGATTAGGCAGAATTGTGCCTATTGTCACCCCTAGTTGCTATTTTCTCCCCCAGATAGTATAGTATGATGGAAACAAATCACAGAAAACACCAAAGTTTGTGTACTCTCCCTAAACAATATCATGTTTTCCAACTGCCAAAGGCTGTTGGATAGCGCCATTTTTATGTTTTAAAGACTTTAGCCCAAACATATCATTCATAATAAAAGCCAGGAAGTAAAAAAAGTGAAAAGCTGCCTAGAAACAACCTTTGGAGAAGCAAAGGTTGTGACTATGCTTCATGTGAGAGTGTTTGTTTGTTTTAAGATAGATTTCCATCTCAACAAATCTTGTCATCCCAGAATGTTTCCCTGTACTTTGGAACAAGAAAGAATGCTTCTCCTCTGATCCACTAGCAAGCCTGTAAGGTAAAATGAGAGACAGTTCAGTGAAAGAGGCAACTCTAAAATGTGAGTTGAGGAAAGTTCAATGACCTTTTACTGCTAGAAATCAGCTTTCCTTGTGGGAAGGAACAAGAAAGTTGATTCCTAGGGATAAAAGACTGAACATAGAAGAAAGCAAAAGAAAAACATATTGAAAAATATCCAGATGCACCAAACCCTCAGATTAATTGGCACTTGCTAACCTAATTATAGACTTCCAATGATGTTTGCCACAAATGTTTGTCTCCATCTAAAGGTAAAGCAGAAGTTCAACTTTTTGAATAGGACAATTCACTTAAAGATGCAAGTGGATCCAGTACTGCCTCCTGCAACCTGCCTCTAACATACCACTCACATACAGTGAGAGATTTATTTCCATTTGTTCACCTTAACAGAGCATTAGCAGTAATTACCACCACATACAAGAAAACAAAAAACCCACATGGCCAGGAGGAATCAAGGGTTAATCAAAACAGGGTGCTCATTCAGGGACACTGAATGATCTAAGTGAAAGATATGGGCAGAGATTGTTGCCATACGTACAGTCTGGGGAATTGTTGGAGATATCCTGGACTCTTAAAATCAACAAACAAGATTTCTATAGAATACTTTTGTTTTTACTTAATGTTTGAAAAATTCTTGTGAAATCATCTTTGTTTATGAACTCACAAGGCATTATTTGTTAGAGGATTTCTTATCAAGTTTGGCATGACATTCTTCAGTGGACGTTTTTTCTCTGCAAGCTCTTACTTGTTACAGTGGGAGTACTAACACTTAAAATACCAGCATTGCTTACCCTGCTTTTCCTGCCTTGATGATTGCCAAGTGCCAACAAAGCACAATATATGAAATCCTCTTCTCTAAGAAACTGTATCCTCCCTTCAGAGAATAATTCAGGCTTTCTGTATGAAAGCATTAATGCTAGCTGATTCTAAATAAAGGTATTTATAAAGCCATTTTGTGTTTTCTATTATTCAAGTATCTCGTCTTAAACCAATTGCTTCACAAAACACACCACAAATGTTTATGCTTTAAGAATAAGTGCATGAAGAAGAAGGCAAAAAAGAAATCTGAATTTGACTTATTACTGTTACTTCTTAAGTCTGGTTCACAGGCATTTTTTCTGTCATTTACCTTCTGACTACTAGTGTCTCACTGTGATAATAAACTACAAAGAGAGGTATTAAATGGCTTGCTCCTCGAATGGCAGAATAAAAAGTCTTCTGAAAAGAAATACCGTTTACATAATTAGATATCCTGAAAGGCAGTTCACAAATGATCCAATAGAATTTTCAGTACCACTTTAATAATTTGTTGAAAAGATGTCAATAAATGACGGGTGCTAAGCACCTTAGAGGTGTGACTATAATAATAAATTAAATATTTAAAATATTTAAATTTTATTAAATATATTAAATTTTTATATAATATATTAAACATAATAAATATATATTAGATTATCAGAAAAGCCATACCTCAATATTTGGCATAAATATTATAAACAATAGGACCCTACCACCGTTTATCCACCATTTATTGATAATTTACCTCTCTTTATTATTTCAGTCTTTGAAATTGACATATAGATTTCTGTCACTAAAAAAATGTGTCCCAGACCCTAATAAGAAGAAAAATCGAGTTTGAAATCTCTGTTGACAGGAGAAATAGTGCCAGCAAAACCTCAGCTCTGGACATGAGGAGAACAGGCTTCAGGCTGCTCATGGAGTTAGTTAGTAAGGACTTGTGAAAGATGTTTTTGCATGTCCTGAGGTCCATCAGTGCTGGTAACTTTTTGAACATCACCTCCTAAGGGCACAGGAACAGAAATTCCCAGATGTCGCAAGTCAAGTAGGTGAGGCAGAAGGCCGGCTTGGCTGAACAGGAATCGTCTCTTGGAAATAAGCCAAAAAAGGAAGGTGTATACCCAGTGGAAGCAAGGTCAGGTGACATGGGAAGAATACAGAGATACTGCTTGCCACTGCTGGGAGAAAACCTGTGTGGCTAAAGCTCAGCTGGACTTGATGCTGGACAGAAATTTGGGGGACCATAAAAAGCGTTTTTTTCAAATATATTAATGGCAATAGGCAGTGTAAAAATAACATCAGCCCATTACATGAGTGTGAACCTCTTTCTTCCCCCTCCCCCCCACAATGAGCTCCTGGTGCACACCATTTTTAAAGTACTTAGACTTTTCCTTTTATGTGTCTGATCCTTTGAGAAAGGAAAAAGCTTTTGGCTTTCTGACCTTAACATCAAAAGGTCTGTGTTTATCCCTTACCACACTAAAAATTTCTGAATTATCATGAAAGTATTTTATTGTATTACATGGAAACCAAACACACTTTAAACACTAATCTTAAAAGTCTCATAAATTTTTAAACAAACTCTTTTTTCATTTTACCACTCAGCTTTCCATTGACTATAAGGGCAGAAAAGAATGGCACTGTCAAAATCTAGCATTAGATCAGATTCCTAGTTACTCAGAGCTGACTGGTAATGAGATAGATGGGGGTTTTTCTCCTTACTTTTCCCTTCAATCCCAGTCACGTGCTCCCTTAATTCCATGTGTCACTTGTCCCTCTTTCTCACTGTCCTTTCTCTACCATACACTAGAAACAAAAACACACATATGTATGTGTATATATAAGACAATATAATATTAAGTGGGTTTGACTCATTTTGTTTGGATTTTAGACGTTAATGATTCTGTAAGGAAGTATGTAAAACAAACATAGAATATTTGGCCATTTTGGGACCCTTGATTTGTTTATCTTAAAAGGAAACAGGCTCACATTATGCCTTACAAATCTAGCCAAGATTGTTAACTAAATCAACAAGCAAAGAAGGACAACAATCTGCTGAAAAAGAATGTCTTAGGCCTGTTCCCAGTGTCTTTTCTATTGCTTTATATTGAATGTATGGTAACAAAAATTATTGAAACTCAGCATATACAAAAACTGACCCAGAATATCACATGCATTTATTCCCCATGCAACTGTTCTAATAGCAGGGCAAATATCACAAGAAATAATCAAAGGAAAATAATTTTTAACCTCATCAATTTGACAATTTATTGTCCATTATACTGGCGATGCACAGATTTCAAGTTGTCTGTCATATTAGCTTTACATATTGCTTTATATATTATAATTTAATGACCAACCCTTAGAAGTTGTTTTATATATAAATATATATATTAAAAGCCATATATGTATATAGATGCAATAATATATACATAGACACATTCAAGTTGTGTTTTTCTTATGCAAAATGTTCATCAGCACTGTTGTCTTGATGGTCAGCATCTGTCTGTTTTTAAGGGGCCACCCCACAAGGCCCCATCTTTGCAGCTGTGCCATCTGCAAAGGATTCCTGCACCCAAAGAAAAACCTTCCAAGAATGTAGGTGTTTTAAATCTAAACTCTGGTCATGTTCTGCAAACAGTGATGTAAGGACAATAAAAAGAGCTGGAAATGATGTCACCAGCAGGATGACAAGTGGAACACCCTGAGCTGTTAGCATCCCCACGCCACTGTGTATGGCCAGAGACTGCACAAGATACAGTGGGATTGACTCCAACTGCCAGCTCTCCTCTAGATCATATAAGTGACCTTAACATAGATCTTGATCTGAGAATACTCTCCCAACTAAGTTTTCATAAACCCCCTGCATTTTCCTGAAAAAATCCCAAGCTTCAGATTCTAACAAACTACCACTTTCCCAGGAAAATCTAGTTTATTAAAAGAATAATCTTCCTTGCTGTAAGTGGGACACTTTTGTAAGCTGCTATTCACTTAGAATGGTCTAGAATATCATTGTTCTTCATCAGGATCCCCTGCCTGTGTGAAGCACTTTTAGAAGTACTGTAGGTTAGATCCATCAGAGAACATAAAGGAGAACATTTTGGTTCTAAAGTAATAATAATTATATTTTTTTTAAAGCCTGCAAGTAATGTTTAGCTTTTTTAGTGGACTATATTGGTTATGCTGTGCAGAAATGTAATTCTTTCCTAGTTACTCAGAGCTGACTGGTAATGAGATAGATGGGGGTTTTTCTCCTTACTTTTCCCTTCAATCCCAGTCACGTGCTCCCTTAATTCCATGTGTCACTTGTCCCTCTTTCTCACTGTCCTTTCTCTACCATACACTAGAAACACAAACACGTGTATGCATGTATAACTTACACCTTCATGCACTCCTCCTCCTTCCTCACCTACTTACAAGTTATTAGCTGAACACATCCTTCAGAAGCTATTATTAACTCCTCTTAAATGCCACTCTTGTTATCTCTGCAAAACAATAAATGTTCCTGCATATGAAAGAGAATCCTAATTTCTTTGCCTGTTCTTACCAACATTCACCCTCCACCCTAAAATTAGAGAAGCTGAAGTCAATTATTTTCGACAGTTTATGACCACATACCTTGCAGTGTATTTTCAAACTCAATTTGAACAAATTTTCCCATTGCTAGCCTTAAAAATCAATTTAGTTCACAATATTAAAACTTCTCTTCTGAATCATGTTTATTTGCTGCAAGATGACATTTTTGAGGCATCTTATTAGCCCAAGGGTCTTGTCCACAGGCATCTATCTATAGAATTGGGTCTGGGATACCAGGGCAGATTTTGTCCCCATCCAAATAGGGGCAAAAGTGTTGTGTGATTGCTGTTGAGTGATTTTACTGCTTGCACTGCTGACAGTCAGCAGACATGATTTATCAGAGAGAAGCTGTCAGTGGTAGTGAATGTACATGGGTTTTGAAAATACGCAGTTTGTGGCCAGGCAAATAGCAAAAATTTTAGCTCAACAATGATTACATAAGCTATCAATAATAAGTTTAGCAATATTCATTATGCAAAAAGATTTATGTATGCTTATGAATGCATCCTAAAGTGAACTGCTATTTTTGAACTATATTAAATTATTGAAATTCTGTGACAATCTGATGAAAAATGTATTACATATATTTGCAACGAGTTAGTGTAGTGGATGCCACTAACAAAAAAATGCTATTCCTTAAAAATATTCTATAACTGCAATGATAAAAATGTAAGATCGTCAGAGACTACAAAGCAGAGATAGATATAGTCGTCTGCTTTCACAGGTACCACTCTTTAAACCAAAGGGAGCTGCCTTTGGAATGTTCACAGGATGGTGAAGAAAATGGAATGGGGCTCTGCAATAGAAAAGACCACAGATTACATCTTTCTACTCCTACAATATGAGTGGACATGGACAAGTTTTTCAGACAGATTTAGCCAGCATTTCAAACAGTAAGCATTGTAAGTGTGCTACTGTGATAAACTTGCAGTCATCACCAAGGGAGCAAGATTTCTTATTCCATGGATGTAAATATTGTTGTTCATTTTCCCAGCTCCAAAGTTCTGCTTTTCACCATTTTTTTCCCCCTTTTGTTACCAGGCAACATAAGCAAAACTGTTTCACACAGAGAGAGCACCTTATCATTTATTTGACTGGGAAATGTCTGTGAACAGAAATAACAGATTTTGCTCTAATATTTTGACAAGTAACATAAATAAACATTTTAAGAATTAAGAAAATATGAAATTTTTACCTCTTACACAGAATCAAAAACTTATAGCTAAGCCTTTTGGCTAGTCTCTAAGTTGGGATCTTCAAATCACCTCTTCCAGGTCACTGTCAACATATCAGCTAGTTTTAAGGGAAGCAGTCAGGCTAACTGTGGAAACTCTTGGAAAATTTCACAGAATCTCAGAATTACAAAATTGTTAAGGTTGGAAGGGACCACAGTGGGTCATCTGGGTTCAACCTTCCTGCTCAAGCAGGGTCATCCCAGAGCACACAGCAGAGGATTGTGTCCAGATGATTCTTGAGTATCTCCAGTGAGGGAGAATCCACAGCCTCTCTGAGCAACCTGTTGCAGTGCATGGTCACTGCACAGTAAAGAAGTTCTTCCTCATATTCAGGTGGAACTTCCTGTGCATCAGTTTCTGCCCACTGCCTATTGGAATTTCATGCATTTAAAAAGTAGCATCATTAAAGCCAGCTGAATCCAAGAGGCAATCATCATCCTCTAGTATGACCTACATGTTTTAAAGGCCAATGGCAATTTGACTATTCCTTAACACATAAAGTGCCTGCTGGCATTAGTTTGGTGGGGAGTTTGGAATACTTCTGTTGTAAAAACATCCAATTTGATGACTGGTTTTTATAGGTTAAGTCACAAGACTTGCAATGAAGGAAAGAATAAGTATAATAAAATATTATTGAAGGAACAGTTAAAATACAGGGTGAAGATACAGAGAGAAACAGCATTTTGAGTTTTATCTCAAAATACAGGACCACTTAGTTATGGTACTTGAATGAATCTGGCAGAGAGCCTAAAAGTTCTTTGTAACAGTGCTGCAGGACTGGAATACAGTGGACCAGGGTAGCTATTTTGCACTTCAGCTATTGATTATGATGCCATTCACTCGGCCTTTATTCATCCTAAAGTATTCTTAAGAAATAACTAAGCCTGAAACAAGTATCAGCTCAGAATCAACAAGAACTATAAAGTGCTCTATAAGGCATTACCATAAGGCTGGCTTCACTAATTTATTGGTCAGCTAATTCTTTCGAGGAGGGGTCTCCCATTATTCCACTGTACAGAGGCAAACGACGGTGAACCTTTTCCTGCCCCTACAAAGAAATCTAGTTCACACCAGATTTTTTATTTAGATCAAAAATCAAAGCTGAAATAAATCAATGCAAATTCATAGTACTGCATAAGAAAGACAAGGCAGGCCATCTTCCCACACCAAAACAGAGCTGTAGGAGCAGTTATCTTTCAGGAGAGATCATCAGTGTCACTTTAAGCCAGCTCTTTTCTCTTTGGCATGACATCAGGTACCTTTTCAACACCCCTCCTCTGCAGGAAAGATGTGACTTCTTAGGACATCTAGTAGATTTAGCAAAGCCCAGGGCATGTCATGGGTTAGCTGTGTTATAATTGCTGCAGCCTTCTCCTCCTCCTTCTAGTCTATCTAGTTCTTTACTTTCTAAATGTTCCAGAAGACTTTAACTTTGCCTTTGTCTGGGACCCAAATCTCCAATCCTCCAATAGCTCATAATCTTTTCATACATATTTTATTGTGCATAAATCCGCTATTGACCAACTGACTCACAAACCTGTATAATAGATGAATATAAATGTATTGGTGATTATGAAAGTTCATTTACTGCTGTTTGAAGGAAATCATGCAGAGAAATCTAGCCATATCTTCTTCTGTCAGTGAAATTGCCCAAATCAAGGAGTTGAATTAACATCTCCATCCATTTCTTCTTTAATTTCACACCCTCTTTTTATGTTAAAGTCATAACCAAGATTTTTTTTAACAATATAAAGTACTTTTCCCATTATTTTCTCTCACTAAAAAGCAGAAAGAAAGCTTTTGCAGAACAAAAATTCATATAGTGCCAAGAAGTGAGGTTATATTTTCTGTTTTTTACTTTTCAGAATGTCCCATTTGTGTGGCTTGTCTCACAGAATGTGGATAACAGTCTTTTATAAATAATCACCAAAAATAACCCAGCAGTTTCTAAACCTCCTACTCCTAGGAATTTTGGAGAGGTTTATATAATAATATTAATTGGGACAATATGCAAGTGTACTGGAAGCATTTATGCTAGTAAAGATGCCTTTGATCTGTAAGAAAGACAGACCTTGTTAAAGCACACAAACTTTTAGCCATTTTCCATCTAGGTCTCATGAAAGAATTCATCAATGCCTGCTTGAGATGTTAAATAACTAAAAACCTGGAGGACACTGCATTTAATAACTGTTGTGCTTCTTTGAGATATCTGAAAGAGAAGAAGTTTAAGGAGAAGATGCAAACTGAAGGGCTGGGACCACAGTTGATGAAACTAGATGAGTGACATTTGGAAAGCTCAGAGAAAACCAGAGACAGCAGATGGCATAGATCTCAGAGGAAACAGAGCTATGCAGGTTACAAACTGTCTGCAAGATTTTGATTCCCGAACAAAGGAATACAGTGCTTCCTGTTCTTTGTTCTTACTACACTCTTACTATACTCTTACTTCGTACTGAAATAGCATTTTGTTCACTTTCTTTCATTGCTACATAGAAATACAAGCAACAGAGAACTGACTCTGCCATCTTCTTGCCCTGATAAACAAACACATCAACAAGGATCCAAATAATGGCAAAGCACACAAACCCAAGAACAGTAAATGAGCAATTATGTGTACTCATTTTTTAAAGACCAAAAGAACATGAAAACCATAATCTAAATTAGAAGCTATATCCCTTAGGTTTGTCAACAAGGGATTTGGAGTGTTGTTGTTGGAAGGGCTGGGAAAAAACATGGAAAAGAAATATGCAAAAAGATGACTAGAAAGTTAAAAGCCAGTTGAGCTTATTGCCTTTCTTAAAAATAAAAATTAAAAAAGAATAAAAGAAAAAGAAAAAGGATAATTAAAGAAGAAACGTGAAATTAGATTGGTAACCAGTAACTGTCACTGGCCTTGCCTTATCAGTTTCCAGTAATCCTGAGTTGGTTGTCATGCAAGCGAGAAATTGTGGAATTTCTGTCTGATGTTGGCATTGATGGGAAACAGCACCCACGAGACACCCTGCTATGCAAACAATGATCTAACCAGAGATCTCTGTGTGGAATAGCATAAGAATGAAAATGAAGGTAAGATAAATCCACTGGGTTTTTTTAAAGATTTTATACTTGTGGCTCTACAACATGAATTTACACAGTCAAGTTCAGGTTCCACAAAGATTTTCTAAAATGTAGGATTTTAATTTCTCTGTACATCTCCATGAATTCTCCATACAGTGAGCTATAGAGGATTAAGTTAATGAAGTATCTCCTAATAGTGGAATGGAGTATTAAGAAATGTGTAATGGAGATGTAGAGTGGATATTTTGAAGGCCAAAACTCAAATGATTGTCACATATTGGTTAAGAAATCCTGAGGAGTGTGGATGCACTGGTTTTGGTGAAACCACAACAGTGGAGGATGGTGGGTCAAATCCTCAAGTAAGCAATGTAAGATAAAGTTGGAAGACTTTCATATCCCATTTGAATCTATAGTAGCAGGGTAGAGTTAGTAGGTTGGAACAGTTCTTCCAGTGGTGATAGAAAGCTCAATGAATTCAGAACCATCAGAATCATCACCCATGACATAAGGTTTTTCATCTGGGAAACAGAAAACAGTACTTTTTCAGCAGCACTTTGCAGTTTTTTTCCTACTTGCTATGCCTCTTTCTTCTTACTATCTTGGTTTGATTTGCAGTGTTAATACATCATGTGCAGAAGTAGCTGTATTGGCAGAGGGGTTCATCCAGGAAAAACTAGAAGTGTTCAGTAATTCCATATTTTCCCATCTGACTTCAGATTCAAGCTTTCTATATAAAAGGGATGTCATTTTCTATCAACTAGGTAGTTCAAAGACCTTCTGACAAATGCCAAATAATTTGAAAGCCATCTTCTACTGTAACTTATATAGGCAGAATTTCCAAGATCTTACATAAAAATTTGATTGAGAAGAGAGTTATACATGGGAATTTAATTCCTTCCAACACTCAGGGATTTGGTTGTTTCTACAGAAAGAAAAGATTTGTACCCATTTGTCTTAGAGGGTTAGTAATAAAATAGATATTTGGATCTAATCAGACTGTTCAAACCCAGACCTTTTCTGTCTAGGAAAGATAGAACAGATCTTTTCTGACTGCTCCATGCCTTAGGTAGAATCACTGTCATTGTCTTTGTACACTGCCGCTTTCACTGTGGAGAAAAGACGTGAAGACCTGATTGGCAAAAGTTATTCCTAAATGTGATTTATGTGGGTCAGGGTTAAAATAAATTGTGCATAAAATTTTACATTGACTTACAATACTTTGAGCATTAAAGAGTCAATGGGATCTGTCTAAAATCTAGGCATCAGTTTTAGAGACTTCAGAGTTTTAGAGTTCTCAAGTATTTCTTTGCTTCTGAAGTGGTGCAAAGCCTTTACTCAGACCCTCCAAGGCAGGTGTGCAGAGTTCTATTCTCTAAATATCAGAAAAATTGAAAATTTTTGTTCCTAAGGCTACACATCTTTCATAATTAAAAAAAAAAAGAATTTTGCTAATTTTAACATTGCATAAAAGAGTAACTTGCTCTCTGCAATTGATAACAGACCTTGCTTCACATATGTGAATTTGGAAACAAGTTAGAAGTTTCTCTGTTTAAGCCTTTTCTGCTAGCGACCAGCAGCCAAAAGTTTGGTGTCTAACATGTTTAATTACAGATAATCAAAATACATTCTACCTGTCATATCAAGTTTTCACCAGCACAAGGGCCACCCTGATTTAACAAGCAAGTTTAAAGTTCTTTCTGATTTTGTTTTTATGACCATTATCCCATTCATGTTCTTCTACTCACAGTTAACATACTGGGTACTAATTCTTCAGACACATGCATTTCAGGCTGTCACATGTGCTCTCCTTCTGAAAACCTATATTTAGTCATCAGGCCATAATGTTCATCACTATCATATTTGAAAGAACACAGGATGTAAATTTATCACAACCTCATGAATGTAACTAATTCCTCACATATAGTACAGAAAAAAATCTCTTTATGGTTTTCCTGTCTGATGATGAATTTTTAGACTTTACTGCTCAAAATTCTTCAGACAAGGCTTACTAATCATGACTTCATTAAATAAAATAAAACAAAACAGCAAACTTATGGGCCAGTGGTGAGATGCCAGTAACCTGAAAGTATTGCTTTTCTTTTATTTTCAAAAATACGTTTTGAAAAACCTAGCAGCCAAATATTTCAGTATCTGGAGGGAAAGATGCTACATCATAGCATGGCTCTAGAAGCCTCTTGATTCTAATACTAACTCTGGAGAAAGTGGGGGGGTTGGGGAGGAGGCAGGGAAGGGAGGAAGCCTAATAACTTCTTTAAAAAGGAGGAACAGAACAATAGTGTGTCGCTTTGGCCACTGGCCGCCCGGAGACCACGGCAGGCGACAAGGTCCGGTGTCCCGGTAGAGAAAGCACCTGCCCTGTCAGCAGCTGTTGGCTCCCTGCAGGAGACCCACAAGCAGGCAGGCTGCAGCACCGCTGTTGCCGAGCAACGGAGAGGCGATAAAGGGCTGAGGGACCTCTTTCTTGTGCTCTAAGTTCCAACTTTATTGTCCCTCGAGGGAGAAACAAGGTAACAGGCGAACTCGTTGAAGGGCGAGAGACAAGAAAAAGGCGAGAGGCGGGGCCAGAAACCTCCTTTTGAGGGGTACCAAAAAGGGGCGGAACAAGGGGTACAAACCAATAGGGAATTGATGGGGAATGACAGATAACAAATCAGGGGAATACAAAGGAGGGACTTACAAACAGAAACCAATCAGTAACCGAAGAGAAAAGAACTTTCCAGACCAGAATGCATATGCAATGAAGGTAATGAATAAATATGACAGGCAATTAATAGAAAATGGGGAACAGAAGAAGGGTCGGGAAAAGAGGGAGGAGATGTCGCAGGGGCGACACCCAGATGGTGGCGACTCTACTCCCCCGACCCGCCCCCCGGGTCGGAGTCATAGGCGGGGAAATCCACCCACTGAATGCTGTCCAGCCACGAAGTGGGCTGAGCCACCGCAACAATAGTGTCTTAAGGCAGATGAAAAATTGAAAGATGTCTTGCTTATCTACTAATAGTGGTAACTTTATAATCAGTTCTTAATATTTATTTTTTTAAAATTTTCTGAATAGAATTCATGTCTATATTTACCATACGATGAGAATTGAGTTATCTGAAATACCTGCAGTTTCTTAGCCTCAAAGTGCTCTCTCATGTGTCCCAAATCTGCCAGCAAAACTCTTCCACTGCTGTTGTCTTCTAACATAGTTGACACTAATGGTCCAGTCAACTTCTCTTCCAAACAGCCTGGTATAAATAAATTAGCAAGTAGTGGATTCACTTGGAGCTGTGAAGGGGCGGCAGCAGAATCCAGGTCTGTCGAGTTGCTGAGGGAGACTTGCCAAGCAGCTCCTGTGCAATGCAATGCTACAGCGTGACCCTTGCCTGCTCTGTGACCAAGTGTGCTGGAACCAGCTGGTCAGACCAGCAGCTAGCTGCTCCTCATACTCAGGAGGGGAAGGAGTCATTCCACTGGGGCCCAGCTGTCACTGGATCCTAACTGCAAGGTAGAGATATGGCCTTACCTGCTCATCTGACCTGTCACCCCCTCTCTGTTGTCTGCCCATTCATCCTGACAGCTTGGGAGAGAAGTTTCAGAGATCTGCAAATATAATTATGCAGTAGTAGCATAGTCAGGTGACCAGGAAATCCTATCTCTGAGCAGCTCAAACTCTTCATGTCATAAAATCAGCACTTAATTATTTTTACATGAGACCTTCTAATATGCCCTTACAGGAAAATCAGCCTGGCCAAATCTGCCAAGTATGATACTGGAACTTTAAGATAAAATACATATTAGGCAAAGTGACCTCTACTTTGAGCATCTCACAGTAGATAGCTTTTTTAGGTCAGGAACAGCACCTACATCAATTCGTAGGTTTTTCAGTTTCAAAGAACTATAGGTTATTGATTCTATACGCAGCAATGTAAAAAGCAGTCTCTAAGAATGCAGTGGAGATTTAACAATCTCTGAGCATTGTGGCAAGTGTTTTAAAATTCCCTTTGCCCTGATATCTTAGTACATGGCCAGTAGTTACTGGGTGATATGATACTTATTTGACATTTGATGCTTCTGAGTGCTAGTAAAAATAGCAGCCTTTTGGTTCAGAAGATCAGGTGTCTGCAATGGTGAGTCAGGTGTCTACAACGGGGATGACACATGCCAGGCAGCTGAAGGTGGGATCCTAATTGAGTTGTGCCTAACTGCCTGTGTGAATTGAATCAATAATCAAAAGCCTAAAAAATGTATGGCCCTGACAAGGTCTGAGGGAGAAAATGGTAGCTGGGATGACTTGGCGAAGATAAGTACACTGAACAATATCAGTGTCAAAGAAGGGGAGGGATGGGAGTTCTTCTCTCCCTCTATCATTAAAAATCGAATTGCAGATGTGATGCCTGTGTGAGGCTGGGATTCCAGCTGCTGTCTTGAGCTCAGTGTCTAAACTGTCTGATTAGACTGGACAGGGAGGAGAGGAAGGGAGACTGGGACAGAAAGGCAGAAGGATAACAGTTTCCTAGGAAAGTTGGCTAGTACTTACTAGTATTTATGCTTTAAGAGAAATGGGAGCATTTTGGGAAAGGAAAAATTTCTCTGCAGTATTTGATAGTCTGCAGAAGTACACAGGGAGATAACACAGCTAAAGCTCTTGGCTTTTTGGTACAGACACTTTCTTGCCTCCTGTTTGAGACTAGTAAGAAAAATGTTAAGGTTATCATCTCTAGTAAGGCTGCATTTAGATTCAGGACTAGGACGATGTTACTCTAATTCCAGCACTGCAGGCAGAAAAACTGATCAGCACAGATTAGGAGAAGCAATTACCCTAGTGAGGAGCAGCACCTATTTGGATGGGGGAATTAAATACGGTAAACATAGTACAAAAATACTCCAAATACATTGTAGAGCTCACTGAAAATGCCTAAACCTTATAGCTAGGTCTGTGCTTAGATTTCTTGAAATATTCCTGTGTGCCTTTGCTCCTGTAGTCATTGCACCAATGACTCAGGTACTACTGTTGCTGGGTATGATTTGGACATGAATCAGGTGCCACAGGGATGCAAAACTTATAATTATCTTCCAAAACTATTATCTTCTGTGTTATATTATGCAGAAATACATTACACCAATTTTCTAGCTTTACATGAGAAAGATTAAACTATGTGATGAGTAAAAGAAAACAACTCACATGCAATCCTTTTCCATCAAATATAGTCACATTCCCTAGAAATGCAGCTTTTCACACTCCCCTTTCCAAGCAAAAACTGATGGCTGAAAACCCAAAACAGTCTAAAGTTTTGGATTTTACATCTCTTTTCTTGACACTAATACTGGGAAAAGGTAATAAATTACGACTGAAATGTTTAACCAGGAGTTGGATTATTTAAATAGAAAAAAGTCCAAAATTATTCAAATTAAAGGTTAGCTCCATTTAAAAAAATAAATCGTAGGCATTTCTCTCTACTTGATCAGTTTTAACCGACCTAAAGAATAAATTGCAAAGGAAAATAAAGAACATCAAAGATTCCTAAATTCAACACTTCGGTGAATATTTAAATTAACAGCTTGAATATATTCAAATTAATACTCAATGGCAATATGTATATTTTAAGAACATCCTTTGTTTTTTTCCAAACTAAAAGTTTGTTCTGCAGGTTTTAGCCATACACTTGAAAATACTCAACCACCCAATTTTATTACATATTTAGGAATACATACTGAATTCAGAAATGTGTTTGTGTGTCTTGTTTTGCATTCCTAACAGAGGAATGTTAGTTTTAACACAGGCAAAAGGTTTTTCACTACAGAATCATTAACCAGAGCCGATATTCTCAGCTCAGTGTATCTGTTTCTTAAACAAAAGATATTGCCCTACAAAAGAAGTAAATGAGAAGAGGCCCTGCAAATCAAAGCTGCTGCTCTTCATCTTTTGTGTGGGAGAACTGCCAAGTGAATGCAATTCAACAGCCCATTTGCATCAGCCCGGCTTATATATCCACTGAGGGAGGCAGGAGTTTGGCAAGCTGTGTCAGCAGGTTACCTTGCCATTGTGAACAAGCAAAGCAACAGCATGCTAGGCATAATGAGACAAATGTTGTGCATTCAGGTCTCCAAAGTCTTTTCTTGCTAAAGGAGAAGAAAAGGCTGGCCTGCATTAACACTCTGGATATGCTTCTTGTTTACATGGCCCCGTCAATTGCGTTTCCCTCACTGAGGAGTTAAAGGTGCATTTATGAATACAGTAAGTCAAGCCTGTAAAATGATTAAAGCCTTATTTCTTGTCTATTATATGTCATGGAAAAGAACATGTTAAGAGTATGAGTCATCATTGTCTGTGATTTATACCACGACTGGAGCAAAAGTGTCTTGGTTCATTTAATGGAAGCCAGCTACACCTTGTTGCAGGTTTCACATGGCACGTATGAAGAGGCCAGGAAACAGAAGTGACATGGAGGCAGAGGTGAATGAGACAAAATATACTTGGTTCTGCACAACAACCTTCTCCACATCAAAAGGGGAACTCTTGAGCAGCACTAGAAAAGGAAATGGTGGCTTCTACAAACTTCTGAGTTTGTAGAAGTTATGAGTTTAGAAGTTGGTTTGCAAAGCCTGGAGCATTCCCTAAGAGTTGCTACGGACAGCAAAGCTGGGGCAAGGGAGCAGCCTGAAGAGTGCCTCTTAGAAGCACCCAAGGGTATGACATGAGAAGGAGTAGGTTCAGTTCTAGCAGCCTGCTGTTGCTGCTGCCAGCACTTATGAGGAAAGTTAGCAAGGTGCACAGGAACACTTGGCAAGCCCGGAAGGAGGAACGGGAAGGCAGTGGACAGAGTGCAGACATAGCACTTTGCTACGTCTGGTTCAGTGAAATAACCTGACCCCTCTCCTTTCTTATAGATTCGGGCTCTTCTTTCGCTCTGATACACTGACAATTGCTGCCATCTGTCTGAAGGAATATGACAGCAACCTCAATATTTTATTTAGCTGACACAATGGATTCACACATACATAGGGAGTCATATCATTAGCACTGCTTTCTCCACCACCTCTAAGTGGTCTTCTGTCCCTTCCTCTGCTAGAGCTGAAAGAGTAGCCCCAAGGCTGATCTAAATTACTGCTCTCCAGAGTTGTCATGGTAACAGGAACTGGCTGAGCAACCCAGGCATTTTTATCTTTTCTTTGAACATGTACTGAACGCTACATTCGGAACAGGGATTGCAGCTGTGCCATCCCCACGGGCTTCCTTTCTCTCGTAAAGCATGATCAGGTTCCCAGCTAAATCAGACTTCTGCCTGCTTTACAACATGTGAGTGGCAGATCTCTGCCAAAAAGGTTTCCAGAATCTGCTGAATTATTTTAGTGGTCAGAACTGTCATTCTATGCTTGGTATATCAACAGGAACATTATATTTCAAAATATCCCTTCACTGGAACTTGCTAAACAACTTGTGTAATTTTTAAAAATACACACGCTCATAAAAATTCAACTTTTGTCAAAAGACACTTTTGTGTTTCCTTTCCAAAAGTATTCAAATGAATCACTCCCTACAAAAGCACTTTAAAAAATAACAAAAAATAAGTAAGTGGTGAGGAAAGGAAACCTTCTGGCAATAATAAAAACAAAATAATCTGAATTCAGGAACCTTATTTCTGGAGCCTCCTGTTCCTACCATAGAGACATTCTTTGCATGAACTTTAATGTTTATTAATATTGTGCAACATATGTGTTCCTCCACTTGGAAACCATCTGTCTTTAAGATTATAAAATATTCAAAAAATAAAGAAAGATGAGCATGGTTATCCTGGTTATCTAGATGGTAAGTTGTGATATTAGAATGGTACTGAATTTGACAAAAGCAGAACACAGAGACAGAAGATTCTTCTTAAAGAGAAAAGAGCTGCCTGTGGCTTTGCCTTGTATTCTTCATGCTGAAGGTTAGAAGGCATGAGTATCTTCTGTAAGAACTTTGTGGATGAGGCTCTGCTGAGCATAAAAAAAACTGTGCTGGATTAACCTTTAGAGTCTGGGTGGATCAGTGGAGAATGGGCTTAATTTTGCCCATTTAACAGATCATTGAAACAGATGGTAGAGAGCTGAATGGCATATGACTGCAGCTAATGGAGCATTGCCTGTGCAGCTCTACTCCAGATTCTGATCTGATGATTAAGATATTTGCTGCCTGAAGTGGATGAGTGGAGAAGAGCCATATACAGTGCTACCCAATTTACAGTTTTTAAAGTCAGGGCACTGGAGCTTGTTATGACATGCTGCCCAGCTCAGTTTTGCACAGAATACCTCTTTTATGCAGAAATAGGTTGGGTCACATTCCTAACACTAGGATTTGATTCCCTTATTGTATGTGGTGTTTGTAACGTTAGTCAATTCTTCCCATTCATCTAACACATTTCAGCTTCACATTCACAGATTTGAGTATGTGAATTCTTCCAAATAAAGAGCAATTATCTAAGAAAATGACCTAACAGGTTATTTTCCTCCTTCATACCAGTAGTGTAATATAGCCTTTGGTTCCTGTTTCACCAATAGCTTTGCTTCAAAAGGACTTTGCTGTCAATACATGCTCAGCTATCATGGCTGCTGCAAAAAAGAATTATAAAGATTATCAGGAAAAAAAGAAATAATATTAACAGTCTTTATATTACTGGAGCATTAAGCCTCATAGTCAAATATTTACTGTGCTCAAAATAAACCCAGAATACCCAGAAAATATTTGGAATCAAAGCACTGAGCAAATTAATTTTGCTAGGGAGAGTAAAGAGCAATGATACAATGCAGGTTTACAGTTAGGGATATAAATTTTGTCATTCTTACTCCACCGTATTAAATATTTGAAAATATTTTAAAATTGCACATCAAGAATTGTCTGCAGAGAATGGCAATGCATATCCTCCAAGGGCAAAACAAAGAAAATTTCACGCTCCCTGGAGAAAACTGTTTCACGAAAATGCAAGTGAAGGATTTTGTGTGTACAGCCCTTGCGGAGAGAGGAGGAGGAAGAGGAATCACACAAAGATACTTCTCACCGTCTAATCTCATAAATGCGGTAGCTGGAAGGAAAAATGTCATTACTCACACTTACTTTCCATCAGAAAGCTCCTTCTCATAACTAAGCACAACAGCACCCTATTTTTGTGTGCACGAGAAATGGTACTGTCAGACTTCTGCTGTGCAGAAAGTACTACCAGAGTAGTTTGCTTTTATTGGTTTGTGGGTTGGGAGGCTGGTTTGATTAGGTGCATAGCAATTTATTAAATGACAAAATCATGTCTTCCAAGTTTTGAGGGGATTTTCATGACAAAATAAAGAATAATTTTCACTTAAAGCCAACTTTTAAGTGGCTTACTTATAGACTGAAGAACAAATTCTAATTGCTACATCTATCAAAAGCTGTCCATTTTCTCTCTAGTCCTCTAATAAAGGAAAAAGATCTATTGACCATCTGATGACTGCCATTTCTCTTGTTTTTCCTCTAATTCCAGACATCCAGTGTTTCCAATATAGCAGCTACAACGTAAAAAAAATCTTCTATAAGGTGACATAGAAAACATGTCTTGTCACAGTCTCTTGGGAACTTAGATGAAGATTCTTCAGAGACTAGAACTTCCAAGACAGTATACAGCAGAAGCAGGATTCTTTTGGGTTTTCTGCTCAGGAAAGGATATACTCTAGGTACTCATACAGGATGCAACAAATACATGCACAGAGATATGTGTGTGTGTGTGTGTGTGTGTGTGTGTGTGTGTGTGTGTATTCAAGGATATGAATGTATATATATTTCCATACATATATATGCATATGTATCAGGTTACAATTTGTCTTTATGCAAACTATATTAAATGGGATGGAAACTTCTGAGCTCCTTTATGACATTTTATGCATACGAAGTTCTCATTCACATACTTAGTGAATACTGAATACTTTGTAGTACAGCAGCCTGGAAGAGTTTCTGCAAACTACATTCTTGATCCTTGCAAATTTGAGACAGATTATAACATTTAAAAGATTAAATTAATCTGTGGTTTCTTGTCTGTAATTCCAGTTAATTTTTCATAGTGTAAGTATTTAGCACGTGAAGCTCTTCTGATTCCCAGCGTGGTTTGGGAGGTTATTTGGCATCTAAGAAATCTTTATCTCTTCTCTCCACATACACATACCACAGGGAGCGACCTGACACCTCCTCAGGTAAGATGACAGCTCCCAGAGATATGTACATTTGTCTGATAATCCATCATCTTTTCAAACTCTTTTTTTTTTCTTTTTTATGATGGTCTCTGAATGAACAGAGAGAAGATGTTTTGATGTCAGCCTGTTACTGGAGATTTTCCTACTTGCTTATTTCAGTGCTTTGCTTAGATACTGACTCCCATGCCTGTTTCATAATCCAATTCCTCCTCTGACTTGGAAACAAGGTAAGTAGTATGATTATTTTTGTTCACAGTTATGCTGTGCTTGAAATTTAAGCAATACAAAAGGTTAAGCAATGACTGAGATAGCCTTTAAACTCATCTATTTTCCTGCTCCTTCATGAGGAACACTCAAAGTTGGTATAAGGGCACTTTACTCTGACCTCAGTATGCTTGACACCTGTTTTAACTGTAGTATCTTGAACATGTGGTTTCTTTGTAAGTCAAACTAAATCCTCCATTTCCAAGCTGGGTACCCCACCTTCACTTCTATAGAGGCAGGATATTGCCCAGTGAATAGTTGTACAAAAGCTGGAGAGACTGGCCTTTTGGATGGTTACAATGACCAGGATGATGAAGAGTTTAGAGCATGTTTTGCATATTGGAAACATATATTCAAATACTAGATCCCAACACAGAGCAAGAAGATAGAGAAGGGTCTCCCTAACACTATGTTGTGTCTCTGAACTAGAGTTCCTTCTGATTCCCTGCTCCCTGTTCCCACAGACTCCACACTGGATTTTGAGAAACTTTCCTAAAGTATGATGAAAAATCCACCAAAAAATTCTCTGTCAACTCAGCACTGAGCACCCAATGCTTCCCAAAGTTTTAAAGATCCAATTTATTGGTTCATTGCCTGACCAATTGGCTCATAACAAGATGTGAAAGGGAGGGAATATGAAAAGTGTTTTTTCCTAAAGTAGCTTTCTATCATTTTCTAAAGGATTCTCTAACTACTATGACATATGACTACAATGACAAGAGTATCTACAGTCCACAGGGAAAAAAATATAGCAGGATTTTCAGAGTGATTTCTGAAACCTCTTTTCTAATAACATGAACTGTCTTCCCCAGCTCTGTTGACTCTACCACATGGAATATGCAATTTACGGCAACTTTACTGATAGCTTTACAGGCTGGAAGTGTAGCAAACAAATGGAGCCGATGTGTTGTTTCAAGCAGGATTTTCTTCTAAAGCTGTATTTATTTGGCTTAGTTTCACAATACACAGGAAGCTTCAATGCAGTGATGGTTTTCCTTTCATCTGAAATAAAAAGAATTTATGCTACTCATTGTTCAAGCAAAATCAAACTGAAGAATTTGAATTTTGCTTAAAATACTTTTCTTTCTGACATATTTAATTTTAAGCACTGGAATCGAAATTTAACCAAACCTTCAGCTTCCTGTTCTTCTGAATGCACAGAAAAACTCAGGTCACAGAAGTCCTCAGAAAGTTTAGTGCACAAATAGAGACAGAGCTCTTTAACAAATAATACCTTTTTACCCAGCTGACCTGAAAGGAGTTATCAATCACCCAGGAAGCCTGATACAGCTGTTCACTGCCCAGGAGTATCAAGGGCCAGAACATCTCTATCCCACAGCAGTAGAACAGCTACTTTTAAAAAGCACAGCTCTCCAACTTCCTTCTCTTACCATGCCAGATTTCTGTAACTGTTTGGGCTGGAGTATCGCAGAGCCAACAAGTACACTGTGAGGTGGGAAAGGAGGAATAAAGACTGTCACCTCGAAAAAGCAGTAAGACTGTGTGTGGAATGGCAATGAACAAGGGTGATACATCAACCTCCAAATGAGCTGTTTGAATAATGTCTTGGGAGCTGGCACTGCATGGAGGTAAATTTTAAAACACAAACAATAGAATGAGATTTCTTGATGAGCCTTCTGGGTACACCGGAGGCATGGAATCTAAGTCCTCTGGTGCTTTAAGCATCAAAGCTCAAATACTTTAAATGATCAGAAGCCTAAATTAGTTATTTTTATTACCATATTTTAATTCATTATAATTGTAACACTATTTGCATACAGAATATCAAAAGAAATAGGCCATTGTAAATCTACACCTATACTTTTTAATTGGCAAAATTCTTCTGAACTGTGATCTTAAAAATGCAACTAGAGCTATTTTTTAGATTATGCATTTTCTTATTTACTTATTTCTAGAATAGAATGGAAAAACTCTAGGGTCATTTATTATAAGTCATCATTTCTGACATGTTGTGAATTAACTTAGATTGCAAAGTCACCTTGAAAAGCTCATCCAACTAGTTTTGTAGAAAAAGAAATAAGGATTTAAATACTCTGGAAAAATAGTGCTTTCAGTAATTTTTCACCAGTATGACCATAAGAAATCTCTGGAGTTCTTACATCCTCTTGTGTACCCTCTGTACCCTTGCCCTCTCCATCCCCTTCAAAACATTACAGAACATTGTGGATGAAGTGGGTAGGATTCTCCTGTCTAAACATCGATGTCTAGAGAAGCTAAGCAGAGTTGGCAAAAATTATATAGCAGATGTAGACTTTGACAGCATTAGATATTATGATTGTGATAGAGAGGATGTAATGCAAAACTTCTTCAGCACTTTCCTGAACAGATGGGAAAGTGTCCAAAAGTTACTTCCTTACATGAAATCTCCGGGACGGGGAGACGTGACAGAGAATAAATGGTGATGAACAGAAAACAGGCACATGTGTATATGTATAAATAAATCTAAATAAAATGAAATCTTCATGTCACTTGCACTAAATAGATTAATCACATCTGACTTGATACATTCAGTAAACATTTAATTCCAAAGAATTATTCCTCTGTGTTCAATGTATGAAAATAAATACAACAGTGAAATAGTTCTGGGTTTTTTTTAGTATACAATCTAACAGAATCAGTGTACCATCACTGTGAAAATTTTAAATCAACATATTTAAGAGAAAAAAACCCCATCAGATAAACTATTTGATTTTTAAAAAATCTCACATTTTAAAAGTTTCCACCTAAATATAAATATTAAAAATTTGTCTGTAGTGCCATATGCATTTAGTGGATGTAGTGCAAAAATAGAGATGAGCATCTAAAGTCTCTTAAATCATGTCACCCTCTCTGATGTTCTGAGAGGCACTACTAAAATACACTTTTGGTGTAATATATCCATATTGACTACTTTGTGCATAAATATATACACTAAGCCACCATATACTTCTTGTATTTTGAAAATTGCAGGTAGAGGTATGTATGTGCTGAATAACACTCAACAGAAATTTATTGAAGGAGTTGGAAGTAAGGATGGAGAGAAATATAGCAGGCAAAAGAGGAAGAAAGAGCTACTTTTTGCTGAGGGATTTCGAAAGCATTCATTTTTGAATCCACTCCTCTTGAAGTTAACGATAAAACTCTTACGGATTTTGGTGACAAAAAGACAAGTTCCCAGACCTTTTTAAATTTTCTTCCTATCAGTATCTCTCCCTACTGAAGTGTTGCTTCTGTGACTTCATGCTTAACGGAACAAAAGAAAATTCTATTCTTTTGAGACTGTGAGAGTGGAGGCAGAAGGAGTGAAAGAATAATAACAGAGCAAGAAATAAAGAGCTAGAATTTCTTTTACTGCACAGCTGAAGCCAATGGAGCAACACATGCCACAAAAGGAGGAAACCCAGGAAGTTTGTTAATAATTTGTGTCCTCTGGAAACATATGCAGCACATTATTTCATAGCCACTGCCCTCATTATATAGTGGGTCCAAAAGTATCATTTTAAACAAAACAAAACAAAAAAATGCATAGATTAGCAATCCTTCAGATCCTTTTAGTTCTCAGGCTCTAAGAAGTGTTGATGTATTGTTGTAGTTTCTGCTTTTATACAAACAAGGCTGAGGTAATTATTCCCTAGGAATGATTTAGGGGGTTTGGGTATCTTACATGTTTTTATCACTCTGTTTCTGCTATCATCCTAAAAAGAATTTTAGTTTGCTATTTTTTGAATATATTGTAATGAAAATTGCAAATTTAAAATAAGGTTTTCTGATGTCAGGATATAATTTTCATCAACCCTACAACTTCTGTGATGACTTTTAAAGTAAATAGTCTCTTGCATGAACTTTCTAATTAACAGTTAAAATGAAACTGAATGTATGCAATAAACTCTGTGACTTGAATATCTCAACATTTAAGTATCCCTTTTCTAGAACCAGCTTCTCACCTAAGGAATAAATGTCCCAGGAAATTCCATTGTGTTGATGTTTTCTGTGTCTTCCATACATGTGCTGAAAGTTTCCCTTTTACTAATTTCTTACCTACATTGAAACTAAGTACGGTAAACTAGCATCAGTTTTGCTGGGCCTTTGCAATCTCACAGCCTTTTAGGGTCAAACAAAGGAGTTATGTCTAAGCACCAAAGGATAAGGAAATATGTTCAGCAAATCAGAAGTCAGACACAGGGTGTTGGAGGTCCCCTGGCCAATACTGCTGCAAGAGGCTACAAGTTTAGATCTCTTCACTGGCCTACTGCTCCCATTAGACTATGACAAAGCACTCAGTAACCTTGACAATTAAAGGCTAGACCAATGAGTAATTATCAATTTCTAGATTATTTTTCAGCTCTAGCACGGATCAAAATCTGAGGAGTTTTATGAGAAAAATTGCTTTGCTGATGCATTTGTATAGTGTCCTTTTTAAAAAAAGTCACTTAATATAACTTTTAGGCTGAGTATAGTTTCATAGCCAAGAGGAAAAAAAAGACAAACAACCAATCCCAAACCCAATACAACTTATATTTACTTTGACTACTTCCTGCTCTAAATATTACAAAAAAAGTCTTTTAAAATCTGGAAAAATTTATTTTTTTGATGTTGCTTTTTATAAAAGATCATATTTAAGTGATTGAGTTGATTGGTAACAGCCGACATGGCTTTACAAAGGGCAAATCATGCCCGACAAATTTTGTGGCCTTCTATGATGGGGCTCCAGCATTGATGGATCCAGCAGAGCAACTGACATCATCTACTTAGATTTCTGCAAAGCATTTGACACTATCCCACATGACATCCTTCTCTCCCGACTGGAGAGACTTGGATTGTAACCCCTTAGCATTCTATGATAAGTTCCTTTGCAATAAACTATGTTGGGAGGAAAGGGTTAGAAGCAGAAAAATGGTGAGGAGGATGGTAGAGTGGCTCAAGTAACCTTGCAGCTGGGAATGCCAAGGCCTGGAGAATGACAGTGTGGAAAACCACATATTCTGTGCCTTCTGCTGTTGATCCTCTGTCTGTTTGAGAAGTAGAATTTCTGTGTAGAGATAACATAGGTGTTTTCAGAGACTTGGGGGCACTCTCACAGACCTACTTGAGCTCCCAGTCTTGGGAGAGAGAATATCAAAGCTCAGAGATCATAAAAGAGCACGGGGGAGATCACAGCGTGGGTTACACGGGCCCTTACTAAATGCATGCAAACAGCAGCCTCAACAACTGCTAGGATGGGGTCAGCATGATGGTTCCAGCATTCCCACTTGTGTGTCTCCACCTGGGTGTTGCTTTGGGATCCTCCAATTAGCGAGGTAATGAAATAAATTTACTCTTTGCATTTCAGCCATGGTTTGTGGTGGTTCTGGGTGCCTGCCTGTGTCAACTCACACAACCAGTATAACCATATCAAAATCGCAGAGAATAACCCAAAAGAGCTAAAGATTTTGCTTCTGGAACTGTCCTTACCATCAACAATATAAATTTTCAAAGCTTATATTTATACAATTATAATATAAGTTTTATAGTATAAGTTTTATTAATAGACATCTGAAGTATGGCAATAATTCCTTGTACTTAGAAAGTCAATATAATTGTTCTCTCATATGTTTATAACTTATAGCCCAGTGCCAACTGACTTTAATAGTTTCTACATAATAACAGTATTTTACATTGTAAGTGCTTACCACAAAATAGTGTATATTAACCATGTAGAGTGTCAGAAATACAGCTGCACATGGGTTTGTTTTGTTAAAAGAGATTGCCAATGCTAACAAGAATACACAGCTGTGGAAAACAAAAGCCTTCTGAGGACAAAAATTACTTCATTATTACTACATTCAGTAAGGCTGGCAGGGTCTTTCAAAGGAAGTGCTTTCATTTAATTAATAGCTGGAAAAAATATGAATTAGGACATTTTGCTGAAGTGTTGTTTCCCAACATTACCTCCCCTCATTTTAATACCTTTCATAAAAGGTATTATCATTATCCAGATTCTCAGTGTCACATAAAAGGGATATGCTAAAATGGATGGGAAATTCCACTGAGGCTAACCATTGTTTTGGAAATCATATCTATAGGGTCATTACTTTATTTCTGGAAGCACAATCTTCAAATGAATAGGACTGTTCAAGTATATGCAGTAAATAATCTAGAAACCTGTTGATTCTCATCCAGCAAACTGATCCATATGAGGAAAGACTGAAAGAGAATACAGGCTAGAATCTCAGCTTTTATTGCTACCTCATGGATGAGTTCAAGGTGAATATGCAACATATTCAGCATATCCTGCAGTGATTTAAATGTTTTTGATAATATTTTTCCCATTTCAGCAAAGAGAGCAATTAAATCCTACAAGAGAACTAGAACAACTTTTCTTTCTTTCTTTCTTTCTTTCTTTCTTTCTTTCTTTCTTTCTTTCTTTCTTTCTTTTTCTTTCTTTCTTTCTTTCTTTCTTTCTCCTCTCAGTAATAATCTATCAGATATAATAAACATCCAGACAACTTCTCTTGCTGATGTGGGACACAAAAGGACCAGTGGAGTTTTAACCAAGTAAGAAAGGATGAGACTGGGATTGCTGGCAAATGTTCTGATTCCCTTGGGACCTCACCTTAGAAAGTCAGAATAGTGATGCTTTCTTTTTTGTTCGACACACAGACTTGTTAATTTATGACTGATGACTGATCATTAAAACTCCCACGGTGGTGATTCTTTGCTCTAGATATTCTTCTGCATCACCTGACTTGCAGATCAAAGCAGATAAGGAAAAGCTACCCCAGAGCATGTTCAGACCTCTCTCTGTGGAGGAGTCAGATGTTTACAGGGAGATGACTGTCATGTGGATAAAAGGAGATTCTAGGTAGTTAAATTGTCTGTTCTACACCTCCAGGGACAATAGAAGGTATTAATTCATTAAGGTTTTATTCTCTGTGTGTGTTACTTTTTTTTTCCTTGAAAAGCAATTGTTTGAGAAAATTCACCCAAGACTTTGTTCCTTTAAAGTTGAAGGCAGATCTTAAATTTAAAAGCTGAGTATACACTAACATTGACAGAAGAAAAAATACAGATCAGTCAGCAATCAATAGAAGAGTGTGGCCTTCTGCATTTGAATCCTGTAAGGCACTGTTGCCAGAAAGAGCTCCCAGGTTTGTTAAAACATCTCCCTCCCTCTGTTCTTCTTCCTTTGAAGTAAATTTCTTTCTACTGCCGTTACTGCTGTCACTGCTAAATTATATATGCCTTCGTGTTCTAAAAGCTCTGCAGCAGGCACAGTAGTCAAGCACCATTTTCTTCTGTAGCTTACAGCTGTATGAAACTCAGGTTTTCCTGAGTTTTCAGGTAATTCTGCCTCCTTGAATGCCTCACCTTTTTATTACATATCCTCCAAAAAGGAGGAATATCCTTCACTCAGTGTGTTGGAATAAAGCAGACTTGTTCCAGTTCCGCAGTATTAGCCCCCAGCATGTCTTCCACAATAAAAAAGATTTTCCATAGTTCAGAATCAAATTTAGGAAGATCAAACCAGTTAATCAAGGTACAATTACACTGTAAAATTAGGACTCTCTCCTGAAAAGCTTAAATCTGCTGCAATATCCAGTTTCTCTTTGGCAAATATAAGTATCTTCATTAGCTGAGGTCTCAATAATATGAAACAGTGAAAAAAAGAAAAAGCAAAAAATAAAAGTGTGCTGAACTGGAAAGGAAGAGTCATGTTACTTGTGCCTAAATATGATCTCAAGGTAACCAGCTAAAGTCCATGGTAAATCCAGTGTAGCTTTGACTAAATGAGGCAGACCTGCAGTCTTAGAAATAGAAAAGTGTTGTCTTGGTTTGGTTTTTTTCTATTTTGGTCTGTTCTTTCTGTAGAAGTTCACAACATAACACAATCAAATAAATACAATGTATGTCTATAATCGTGTAACAAAAGGGCGAAAAACAAGATAAAGGAAATATATTCTCATCCTCTGGAGGAAGACAATGGACTTGTACTGAAACCAACCAGAACATTTTTTAGCAATTGTATTCTAGATTGCTGCAGTTTTCCACTTCAAAGTTAAGCAACTAAATCTAAAGGCACTTCACAATATAAGAGGAATCTGAAGTCTTTTAGAGGTGGTTTACTGGAAATTGGGCAATTCAAGTTCTTTGAAAATAGAAGATTAAACGATGAGTGTCAATATCTAGTAAGGAGCCAAAAAGCCGTTTTGTTGCAAAAAAACTAGCAATGCACCCTTTTATCAGATCCAAATTCCACCAAAGTCAAAGGTTTTTACATTGCTCTAAGTAGGCTCTATTCCAAGGCTAAAGTTAAGAAAAAGGGTGCAGTCAGGACAGACATCAACGCAAAGTGCTCTTCTACTGGGGAAGGTGTTGGTTTGGGTGTACAGACTGTATTAGTGCCCACCAATACTGGGAAAATGGATGCAACCTTTTCCAAAATACAGCCCTAGTTTGGCTGAATAAAATGGCCTTTTCCTGCTAACTTCCCACACAAATAGAGGTATGTCTGTCTTTACTTGCAAACTGTCAGTCATGCTGCAGTGAGCACAGACATCATGAGTCACCCTTCTTTGAGCTCTAATCTCTGCTCATAGCAACAAATAAGCCTCAAAAATCAATCCGGTTCTGACTCCTCATATCTTTTGGGATTTTTTTTTTTTTTTTTTAATATTAACTAAATGTATTGCATGTTTTGGGTACAAAATTAGAGAGTGTAAAATTATTAGTATAATTAAATGAAATGTGAAACAGCCTGGAATGCACCTGAAATGGTGTTACCGTCTTGCAATAAAAGTGTAAGCTAACTCCCAGACCTTTAGAGCCTTTTTTAGGTTACTCTTCTAGGCTTATGGCAGCCTAGTTCTTGCCTTTTATAGGCTGCTACAGATTTTAAAGCAACACAGTGCATATCTCTTCTACAAGTCAGAAGAAGATACATACATAATAAATGCCTTGAACTATAGTAAAAGGACCTACAATTAATGACTTGACGTACAGTCTCTTCCCCAAAGGGTTGCTATCTTCCTATATTCATATTATTATTGTCCAAGATGTACTAAACAGAAATATTAGTTATCCTGTATATCACCTATATACCTATTTAGTTAGGGACTTCCTTTGCCACTAGCTTTTGTGGAAATAACTATTCCACAAGTTTCCTTAGTTTGAAGCCTTCTTCCAGAAGAGTATAAGGAGGTCTGCCAAAATAGAATTACCTTCCAGAGTGTCAGAGTTAAATATTTGAAAGAAATCAATATTCCACATTTTAACCAATATCCTTGCTTAATATGAGAATAAATACTTATTCTGTAACTAGGTCTATCGTGGGATCCCCCATACTCTGAAAAAATACAATCATTTTGATTTTAGTTATAGTTTCAACAGTCTTACAGATCACCATCAACTGAGCTACTTTCTTCCTGAAAAATTTCACTGAAAATTTTAAGTCACACTGGACAACACTGTAACAGAAAAATAGTAATCCTAATTAAACTGCAGATTTGCTACTGTTTTAGCTACTTTAGTTGAGGATAGAACTTTGCTTAGGAATCGAAATAATTACATGACCGAAAGTGACACCATTCCTGCCTTGTGAACATCTGTACCAGAAGAAAAGCATCCCTGTAAAAATATACTCCTTTTCAGTGAGTTTCGTGGACGCTTAGCTGATGGTACACTTTTACCACTATGGTCGCAATTGTACAACTGGCATATGACAAGACCTTAGAACTGCAATGTGTTGTTTCTCTATTCTCCGATTTTCCTTGCTGCTTAATTTGCTTATTTGTCTTACATATCGTCTTTCACATAATCAGTAATAAAGACAAGCTAGTTCTAAAATCAGATTTAATTGATGAAAAAGCATCAGTTTCAATCCAAAAGTACCATTTATAAGTTCGGTACCAAAAGCTGCTTCTAATTTCCCTCTGGATTTGAGTAGCCTTCAATTGCATTATCACTTCTTCAAATGAGCAAAGGAAATTAAGAAAAAAATACTGAAATCTAGTACTTACACTGAATGCAAGGGTGGATTTTATTTTTATGAGAGGTAATTACAACGTTCATGAAGTGGGAGAGATGCATGAGAAGAGTGTTACAGCAAAGCTCAATACTGCAACCCCTGCTAAAAAATCCCTCCACCTTCTAATCATTCTGCAAGATATTTCTAGTTTGGGCAATAGGAGGTAAGGTGTTACACTGTGCAAGTTTGATATAACATTGTTTAAGACACTGCAAGAGGATGTGTCAGCACAAATATTAAAGCCATAAGTAATAAAAGCCTCAAATAATAATATATGCACTCTCTCTGTCATCATTATGCACCATCATTTATGGATGTCACCATGCATTCTTGCTGAATCCTCTGGTATGTGTCCATTAGGGCCAGTTACTGTCAAGTAAGCATTCTCCTTGGTTTTACAGGTGATCCTTTCATTGCTTGTCAGAGAAACCTACAGAAAGATCCAAAGATAATGGATAACTTGGAAGCTGATTGTAAAAAAAATTTCCTAAAAAGAAAGAAAATAAAAATTGTGTCCCTTTGGACATTTTTCTGAATTAATTTCAAAATTTGGAATGCAAGCGTAGACCTTCTTTTCACAATATCAGAAAACAGTATTAATCAGAGCAAAGCTGAAACCCATACCCACGATACAGGTTCAGGGTGTATGAGAGGAAGTGCACTTGAAAAGTGGATTTCAGGAGGGTTATCAGAACTTTTGGCTTGAATTGTGGTGTATAAACTCCTAAAAAATCAATACAGGGTGACAGTAGCTAAGCTCTACATTCAATGCTGTAACTTCTTCTCTGAATGTTCCCAGTTCTTAATGTTAGCAGACACTTTTCTCTGTTCAATGGCTTGAGAGACAGCAAAGATGCCGAGTGAACCTCCAGCCTTTACCCCTAATGTACAGTACAGCTCTGCAAGCTTTTAGGAACATCCAGAGAAGCGTAATACAAAGAGATGTTATAGGACAAAACTGCTATTGTCTACCACTGCAAAAGCTTTCCAAAGTGAATAACCCACAAAGCAGACCTGCTGTATTATGACTGACACCAGGCTAGGATGCAAGACATTTATTATATCATCAATCTCCATTGGAACCAAACATTTCTCTGCATCAGAAGAGCGGGGAAAATACATACACTCAATACAAACACATAATTATCAGCTTTACAATTCAGACCTAAAGTGACTTTCAATGTAGTCCAGGCTGATAGACAAAGTCAGTGAAAACTACTGACAGACAGGTCACACAAAGTGATTACTTTTTTTTCAGACAAAAGAAGTTTTCTTAAAATAGATGAAAAAGACCATCCTGTCATACCAAGCAACATTTGGACGTCTACATTTCAAGTGCTGTGTCAATGTGAGAATTCTTCCTTATATTATTCATTAACTCTCAAAAACAGTAGGAAGAATAATGTAAAGTAACATAATCTGTATTTTATGGTTCCTCCATCCAGGCTTGACACTTACGGGAAAGTTACTTCAGTTTTAAGCGGAGAGCTAAGATACGGCATTGGAAGAAAATAACAATTTTTTTTCATTGTTCTTTCCAAGCTACATAGCTGACTCCCTTTAATTTGAACTTTATGCTTGTACTCTGTTGTGGTTGCAGCTTATACTAAAGAAGTGTGAATCACAGCTTATATTAAACTAGTTGGAATCAATGCTGTGAATAGAGATTCGATCTTTTCTTCACAAATTCTGTTAATAAGATTTCTGGATTCATTCTGGCTAACTTTACCTGTCCTAAAGTTAGTGGTCTAGTCTAACCTCATTATCTGTCTTTCCTCCATGGTCAATACAGCAGGAGAGATGAACAGATACCTTCACAGACACATTCATACGCCTTTCCACTGTCACCTGTATGAGGTGGCTTATTGTCAGCAGAAGTGAAGCCCACCTGCTTAGCAGTTGTCAGAGGAGTCAGTGAAAGATGTTTGGTCTGACAGCCATGAAGCTCTGCGGAGCCCAGCTACACTGCCTCCCACTCCAGCCTTGCACCGCTGAAACCAGGGACACAGAAAAAGGATTTGGAGTAAATTTTTTACTTATTTTACACCCTTGCAAGCCCATATGTCCTAACTGAAGAGCAACTTCTGACCTATTTGGGAGTGTTTGGAAAATTCAGAAGATGGAAGAAAAAGAGAGTTTAAAATATAAGGTTAAAACTAACAAAATCTGAAAATATAAATAGTATATCAAGCTGTTTTTCAGATTTGCAGCAGAATACAATTTTATTCTGAATACCTGATTTAAAATGTATTTAACTAAGCCTTAGCTAGTAACAAATGGAAATATTCTTAAAGTTTTTCTAAAGTTTTTCTATGCAATTTTTTCTGCATTTTTTTCAAATATGAACATCATGGTTTATTAAAAGAGCTCCATCTTCTGGCAGCTGATAAAGAACAATTCATCATGCATGAAGAAAGGATTAAAATCATTTGCAGAATTAAATGAAATATTGATCCTGAATAACCAATGTCTGCAGCTGTATTCCACAGAGACTTTTTGACATTTTGATTTTATAGTAATTTGTTACTTGTTAACCTTGATTTCTAGCGTTTTGTCAGGGAACTTACTCATTATCAAATTGAAATAAAAGGGTGACATATTAGAACAATCCTGAAGCAGGGAAGTAAATGTATAAGCAAAAAAGTACTGAAAATTTATTTTGGTTTCTCGGAAGGAGCTGAATAAATATGAGAAGCATATTCTTACACATTTTGTCTGCCTGCCTTACCAGTAACTCAATATTTAGAAAAGGTAGTTAATGCCAAAGGAGGAAGATGGCATCCTGCACGTTCTCATTTTTAGCACTCATCATTGATTTTATTACTAAGGGGCTTAGCCTCACTTCTTTTGCTATTTTTTAAGAGGGTGTGTTGGAGGAAATGTAAACTGAATCCCAAGGCTCTTCTCCCATGTTCTACCAACAGTGGCACATCTGCTTGGTGTTACAGCATCACAGATCTGAGGAAAAAGCAATTTAGGAGATTAATTACCCCTCTTCATAGTATTTATAAATAGAATAGTTGCATTAACAGGTTGAAGGTCCTCTGTAGTAAAAAGTCTTTACATAAATAACTGAAATGGTGACCAAAGCACAAACTTCCATATTTTTAATCATCTCTGTGTAAAAAGATCTCTCTCCACATGAAAATGGAGAGAGATCTGACTGTGGAATCAGTTGTTTAGGTATCTCTGAAATACTGATTCTGCATAATAACTTCCAAAAGAAAGGTTAAATATTTTAAAGTTTGAAATGGGATATCTGTGATATTTCCTCTTGCAGGAAATGCAAAAACAAGCAATGAACTAGGAATACTCTTGTATTTTATAGCGATTTCATCATTAGTAATTAACTACACATGCTGACAAATAGCTTGAAAAGTGCGTTTCAGTGAAGTAACTATTGAATATTCACTCTGAAACAATATTAGCAAAACAGACAGGGGAAAAAATATGGTGTATATAATTCATTAGATTTTCCTCCCTTTATTTTTCTTACCTTTAAATTAATTCATCTTTGAAGCTGTATTTAGTATAGATTTACTTTAGAAAATCAGCTCCTTACCAGTGACAGCTCTAAAATTGTATTTAAATCTATTAATTTATTGCAGATCAACTGGCGATAAGTAAAACAAATTCAGACAAAGGTTTTTAAAAATCCAAGCAGTAAAGTCTTTCATTCAGTTTTCACCCACCAGTAAGCTTCATGAAAATGAATCTGAGTAAAACTGACTTCTTTATTCCTGTGTACATCAAAGATGGAGAGAAAAATATACACATTCTTTTATGTACTTAAAATCTTTCAGTTGAAACAAGCGTGTTTAAAGGAAAGGAATGTCACGTAAGGGAATTTCTGTCAGATATTGGTCATTTTTACTTTCAAAAGAAATTTGTTTTGGTTTCAGGAGGCTATGAAAGTCTGAAAACTGAATATCAGTGAAGTATGTAATCATCTGGAAAATACTAGTGTAATGAAGGAAAGATATATTGTTCTAATAAAAACTAAGACCCAGGGTACATGCAACATGTAAGAAAGATCAGGGTCAGGAAAACTAGATTCCAGTCTTTCCTCAGTTGGGTAATCACAGGCATGTATTTAATTTTCCCTGTTTCAGTTTCTTCCCCTTGAAAAATGCAATAACATCATTTGCCCCTCTAAAGAGACATCTGCTTAAAAAAGCATACCAGAGAGGTCAGCCTGACTCAGTAACTAGAATATCTGGCAGAACTATGACATCTGGCCATCATTCCTTACTTGAAGCTGCCCTGTTGTAGAGCTTCTGTCTGCTGCTCTCCCGCCTGTTTGCACTGTCCTGGACAGAGGCATTGTCTCTTGCAGTATGGCTTGAATGGTGTCTGTTACTTACTGTGGAGCCACCTGGGTCCAGAGGGATATGCTTTATATAACTGCAATTCAAATAATGGACCAAAATAAACAAATCACAGTGAGATTTCAATCATTTTTCTGCAAATACAGTCAGAGGAGTGGGGGAGTTTAGGTAGCCATGGCCAAAAATCAGGAAAGAGGACATTTTATGGCATACCTAAAAAATACTAAATGCAAGCGAAACCTAGTTTCAGGGAAAATTGTTACTACAATATAAAAAAGCAAGACATAATGATACTGACATTTTTTCATAAATCACATTTCATTAGATGTGTCTTTAGCTGTCTATAAAAATATTTTCAGAGGTAGAGGGAACAGCAAGCTCTCAACTTATTAAATACATCATTTTTTCATGCAAATGATCTTCATAAAATGTTGTGCTGTGTCTTAATATCCCATATCAGTTCTAAATCATTGCTTCTAAATTTGGAAATGACTGTGGCAATGTCAGTTCTCCTTATTTTCCCATAACACAGTTGTGTAATCCACTACTGATACTGATTCCTCTTTACGGAGCTGTTAAGGTGGCGGGGGAGAGCTGATGCTGTGCCTAGACAGAGGAGACCTCTTCCAAGGCAATCTTCTGAAGGAGAAGCTCTGTCCCAGTGCTGTGCTCCATCCAGAACCTGGGAACCATCAGCCCATCACACACAGGTATTACACCACTGGGGTTTATGTATCCCCCAGGTACAATCAACAAGCAATTATAAATCAAAATAATATACATGGAGTGACACACAATCCTTCTTTAACTTTACAGGTACTTTCACAAGCCTGCTGTAGCCAGTGTAGAATGAGTTCCCCTATAGAATAAACAGGCTAAATCATCAAACAGGATTGGCTTTTAAAGTTTCACATACAACATGCTTTCCAGATTCTTCTGTGGCACTCAGGTGTCACTCTGGCTCCTTAGAGTCTTAAAAGCAGATATGTGAGTGTCCTCTGTAGACAGAAAAAACTATTGCATGAAGGATTAAGAAATGGAAGTTTAAGTGTCATTTTTAATACAACTCCAGTACTATGGTTTTCTTCAGCAACAGACAACTTCTGATTTGTACATCTTTGATTAAGTCAGTAGGAAATCCTGGAGAGAGACTGATTTGGTCATGTGTTACATTACTGTGAAATTTTGTTTTGCCATATCCCACCTCCTTTTTGAAGTGCTTTGAAGTGGATGTTTAGAGCCCTCAACATTCAGGAGCAAAGACGGAAGAGGACAAAAATATCGCCCCAGCCAAAAAGACAAACGGCTGTCCTGAATAGTCATTAATGTGCAATACCTCAATGCATGTCTGGAATCACACATGCTCTCCTGCATCCTTGAGACACAACATAACAAATCCCCCTACTGAAATGCAGCATCTCTTTTCCAAATTATTTATTTCATTTTTATTACTGAAACAGCATAATAAAGACAAGTTAAACATAGAAGCTTCAGGGACTTATTTTACAGTGTATCAAGCAATTATATATTGAAGGAGATGAAATAATAGTATCCTTAATGCAACTTCCCAGCCAGAGCCTGCAAAAGAAACTGCTGGAAGCTAGAAAATAATAAAAATAAGAAAATTAGGAAGAAAAATAAAGAACTATTCAAGACTACATTGCCCTAATGTTCTTTTCTTTGCATTCGTAAGAGATTTGAACTCTTTGAAAAAAGACTAATAAAGATCAGTTGGAAAGGGGGGGATGAGAAGGAGAGGGTTATCATTTTTATTAAATAGAAAAAATTTATGAAGGATTAACTTTACTGTTCATTATGCATATTAAAATATATTTGTACAATATAATTTAGTTCATTTTAGCTTTCCATTCTCTTCATATCTCTTTGAGAGAGGGGATGTATAAACAGATTAGAAATACACAGATGCTGCAAATAAAGTCTTGCATATATGAACAAAATAAACATAAGGTTGATGCCAAGAGAAAATATTAATTTGTCAGTAAATGTGTAATTGTAACTAGCCACAGATTTGGCAAGGAGACAAAGAAAACATCCACATAGAGGAATTTCATGCCAGAAAATAAAGAAGCTAAACTGAAGAAGATAAATTGCACCCCATCAACAAGCTGGCCAGGTAGAGCATGAGCTTGTGCTCTCTGGCTAGCAGGAACTCAGGGCCAGCCCACAGATTTGTTCTATTTCTGGCAATGGCACAACCCTCAAAGAAATCAGAATGCAATAAACGAATAAAAGAATAAATGTTAGAGTTACTGTCAGAAAACTAGGCCCTGGCATTTTGTTAAAAAGACATTTTAGTGCTCAGCAGAAGACAGACCTGCTGCTGTCTTACACAGCCTTGACAGATCTTTATAGTGCTTTGAACACCAATTTCAAGGAGAAAGATATTACTTATTTATAACAGCACAACTTCCTATTGATGTCTGTACACAGGAGGCACAGGAAAGGGTGGTGCCTTCTGGTTTCTGCTGTGCTGTAAGGTTCCAAGCCATTGGAATGGAAGGGGCTCCTTTCAAAACTCAGACATCACCCGGTAGGACCATTTGTTGTTACCCTCATCTCAGAGCTGAGGAATCATGGCCCAAGAGGCAAGTACATCAGCAGCTCTTGGTGTTGACACCAGAGTTTTGCAGGAAAAATAAAATATAGCTATAGGGATCCCAAGTTTCTCTTTAAGTACGGATGTCTTCAATTTACCTTCCTTCTTAGTACTGGCAACAAAGTTATCTCTAAAACCACACAGGCATTTTCTCCTTTGTGGTAATCTAACCTATTTTAACTCATAGATAACTACTCCTCTCTTTCTGTAAGGGACTAAGATCAGTTTTGGGCCATACATATCCCTACTTATCACTCAAAAGTTCAGAAGGTTAACAGATTAAAAAATAAAAAAAATCAAAAGAGGAAAATAATCACAATCACCCACAATAATCTACTGAGCCCCAGCTATATGGGAGCATTATGTGGCTTTCCAAGGGAAATAAAATGTGATGTGGAGCCCTGTACTACTTCCTAAGCTCCCATGTAATACTAGACTTAGGAACACTGTGAGATGCTGACTTTTATTTTCTCTAACAGTCGAGGCAGTCAGGGTTGACCTTGCTGCCATGCACTGTATCCACCGAAAGGAAGCCTCCAGATTTTTTTACAGATCAATCTACTGAAAGACCAGTAAAGAATAGTCTCCTTTTTAAGTGTGATGAGCAATATAAGTACTAGAATATGAATTAATTTAGGCAAAGATGCTGTGTTAAGTTGCAGTGAAGAGTTGACTTTTGCTACTGTTGTATTAGCAAAGCTACGCAGCATAGAGGACAGACTTCCATCTACTCACTCGGTCTCCATGCAGAATTCTACTTTATATCTTGATTAGTAAGGAACTATGGTGTTTGAGTCAGATAAGGGGACTAGCACTGATCTCCATGCTACTGTTTTATATATTGTTGCTGTGTTTGCAAAACCTCAGGCATTGATTTCATTCATAGTTTATATTTTCACCAGAAATTCCATCACGATGCAGGTCAGAAAAGGGAAAACTGTGTACGGTGTATTAGTACTATTTTTCTCTGGACACATCTGCGTGCACTATTTCTGCTTCGTGACTGTGATGTCCACAGCAGAAAAGAGAGAAGGCCACATCAAACTTCAGGAGTCTACTGGCTGCTATCAGAATGCACATGCTTCTGTGCACCATAATAATTGCTGAACACAGCTGAGCAGGACAGGAGGCCTAGAGGAGACATCAGAAGCCCAGTTATCACTAGTCTGTGTCAGTAGAGAACACCTAGATGATTTCTCTGCAGGTGAAATTAAAATGAACTTATCTAAATTTTTAACACATTTTGCATCTCCCTCAGACAGAAGAAAAAGCAAATTTACAGTAAGTATAACATGCTACATGGCAAATATTTGAGCTAAGCCAAGTTAGTGATTCAATTTATTGGGAAAAGATTTCATTAAAGAAAAAAACCCCATAACTGTAGTTGTGACTCCTTCAGTGAAACTATTGCAGCTTGCATATTTCATTGTAGAATTGAGGACATAATTCTGATATACTTTCATGTTGCATTATCTTTAAGCATGCAAGATTTCCTTTTTTCTTCAGCACCTAACTTTCAGCTATAATAATCCATTAAAAATGGCACACGTTCTGCAGTGTCTGATGAGACAAAAAAGACAAAAATGCATTATGACTATTACTAATCAAAGAAAAGGCCACCATTGTCTTCTGTATGTTAGCCTATGCTAACTTTATTTAAAATTCATATTAAATTTGTGAGTTAGGAGGAGGCTTAGATCTGCTGGCTTCATAGTTTTACCTTGGTTTACTTCTCTCTTTTATCTTCCTTAGACTATGACTGCACTTTTGAGAAGGCTGTTTTACACTAATATCCTCCTAATAAATGAACCCAATACAAGAAACTGTTTCTCAGATAAAACCCTTTCAGTACAAGGATGATAAAGCAAAAGGAGCAGAGGCAGCAAAAGCACTTGTCATTTACTTAATTGAAAGTACTATCTAGCAAGTTTGATGACCTCACCTTCCTCTAAGGCCCCTTCATTATCTGTGGATTAGTTTTTTATGTTGAGTAAAATTATGCTCTTGGAAATAATGGTGCAAATTGCATTTACACTGAAGTTTTTGCAAGTGTCAGTATACTTATTTCAAATCCTTCTAATACATAGAGCCTCCTCTCCAAAGTCTACAAGCATCAGGCAGGTCTTGAGAGACAGTCAAAGAGGGAGATCAAACTGTCTCTCTATAAAAACAAAATGAGGGCGTTTGCCCCAGTAAAGACATTGCAGAAAACCTACTCACCATACAAGCTACAAATACAGGACTTACATTTTGGGAGAAGGAAGCTCCAGTGCCCTTTGTACAACAATTCTGGCCAGATCTAGCCCTGAGAAACAAAGTCTGCTTGAGAGATAGATGTATGAAACAAGGTCATCTTGATCCTTGCCTGGACTGGCATCCCAAGCAGTATGAAATATCCTCAGAGGCCTTAGGACAGATTTTTCCTGTTAGTATTGGCAGTGTTCTTCTTTGTAGCACCTTCCATTCTTGGACCCACAGGCAGACTTCTACTGTCACCAATCTGCCCAGTGTCCGAATCTTGCAATTTTCTGTCATTGCAATACGTGAAATAGAAAAAGGACTAAATTCTGCCCCTAAAGTATTTTCAATAAATAGACTTCTCAACTTCAAGTGCACTGACAAATAGCATACAGCCTTCCTTTCCAAGTGTCTCTGGTGTTCCCTCTCCTTTCCATAATTCATCAATATGCCAGCCTACTCACGTTTAACATTTTCACCCAGTCACTGCCAAACTTCTATTCATATTAGATACTTCCAGTCATCGGTGCACCAAACCTTGCACTGATCTTCTTTCACTCATTTAAAATTCCCTTGCAGGGCACAAATTATATTTATTGGTTTCAGGAGTAGTTTTTAAGCATCCTCTGCTCTGAACCCTTCTGCTAGTTTTATTGTTGGATATCGTAAGTTTACCACATTATGTGGTGATTCTTTAAAATGTCACAAGTTAGTCAGGGTCAGCACTAAATGACAAAATTCGAGAGGGATTGACTATTGGAGAAATATTGCTTGTATTCAATGTAGGTTATTTATTCTCAAAATTAAAAACCAAAAACATGAGATAAAAAGGGAACTGGATGAGCAAAGGGCAATGTACTCGAACCAGAATAAGAAAGAGGTTTTGCTGGTTTGCAGGTAGCTGAAATCTGCTGGTGCTTACAGTCTGTCTACCTAAATGTTTCAAACACAGACGTCACTACTCATTTCAGAGTAGTTTGATTTCAGTTTACACAATGTCTAGTGCCCCTGGTGACTGCTACTTGATATTAATTCAGAGCAAAATTGAATGTTACTCTACTGTCTGTTCTTTGCTGCTGCATGCCAGTCTGAATTTGGTTGTATTTCTGTGGCAGGTGACTAAATCCTATTTACCTATATCTCCATGGATTTGTGATACCTAATTACTGCTTTAAAAGCTCTCCTAGATCATTGATTCAAAAAAAAAAAGCCCTTCAGCCCTCCCAAGAATCACAATACAGTGCTCCTAATAATATCTTCAATTTGAAAGCCCTACCTTTTCTCTGAGAAGAGCTGCAAAAGAAAGACATTATCATTATGCTTGCTTTTTTTGTTTGTTTGTTGGGGTTTTTTTAAGCATCTAGATCAGCCAATTCCACCATCACTGTAAAATATATCAGGCTAAATCTAAACATATTAAAACACTCCAGAACCATTATCTTTGACACAGAGGATTCATTCATCCTTAGAGCATAAACTCAGTTCCTCCTAATAACAGTCTGTTACCAAAACAGGTCTCTGATAGAAAAAATATATTCTGTATGAAGTCTGTTTACGGACCACAGAAGAACTTAGAGTCACTGTAATCTGGCTCTTGACAAACTGGAGATAGGCATTTGCATTATTTTTTTTCTGTTTTGCATGCTGAAACATCTCTGCAGCTAGGCTCCAAAAAGAAAATCCTAAAATACTTCAAGTGTAGTACAAAGAAATCCAGAACTAGATTTTGGCTGTAAAGTTTTAGCAGTACTCTAATGCTAGATCTCATAGGCCGCTGAAAGTATTATGAATTAATTTCCAAGATTTCTACTGGGCTGCTGAGTGGAAGGAAAAAGAAAAAAAATCATATTTTTCTGGGCTCTAACAGAACAAGAAGCCTTATCAGCAATAGAAAATACTTGTGTGTATCCCAGGAATTCTGTTCATGAAAAGAAACCAGACACCGAGGTGTAATTTTGACAAAATTGTTCTCTAGCAGCTACAGGCACCACCACATTGGAGGAACCTTGAGCTGCCCTGTAAGAGATGTTTACAGTCCTTCTTTTTTTTTTTCCTAATCTGTCAAGTTCTCACTGCTACTTCTCAGAAATATATGCAGTTTCACTTTATGCCTTTCCAAATTCACCAACAGGAGGCTTATCTTTTTTATCTCCAGAATAATGAACAGTCACTTTTCTTTATTACAAAATCAGTTTTTTCCCATAACTTGCAGCCCTGTGGTTTACTCTGTATTATGATGATCTGTATTTTAATGTCTTACACCAGCAGAAACAGAATGCAGGCGTTTATTAGCACATCTATCATTTGTTTCTATTTAGGAGCATAGTCCATGTCTTATTAAAAAACTGGCTATTTATCTCCAAAAACTTTGAGCCAGAAATCATAATATAAAGTTATTTTCCCCAAAAAGTATTTTGGAAAAATAAAATGAGATTTTTTTGTCTTAATTGGAAGTTGATTTCAATGAACATAAAATAAAAGAGGATATTTCTTTTTCAAAATCAATGCCCATGTCTATTTCTTCTAAATATACAGAGCCATATCTATTAAAAAATCACAACCTCACAAATTCAGTGATAAAACAGTCAATTCTTCTTCTGGGCTGTCACTCTACTTTCTGTTACATTTCTTTATCAGAAACATTGAAAGAAACCTTGTTTCTTGAATAAACCCCATGATGTTGGTGACTTGACTGCCACCCCTGTGTGTCTCCCCCTTTGGCCATTTGTTCTAGCTGTTAAAGACTTTTTCTCAATGTCTGACTTGAGTTTCCTTTCCTACCTTTAGAGCATCATTTCTTGTCATGCCATCTTCTCAGACATTGTAATTCCTTTAATTCATTTTTATTGTTACTTTGATGGAGTTTATAAACTTGTGATCATGTTTCTCTTGAGACATCTCCTTCCTAAACTATAAAGTGTTTATCCTTGGACTGGATTATTCTTGTTGGATCTCATTGTATTTTCTAACTCCATCTGCTCATGCCTGCAGTTTGTCAAGAAACATGCCCAGTGACGCGCCAAGTTCCCTCACACTGTTCTGGTGCATCAGAACGATACATGAGCTTTTCATTCTGTTAAAAACCTCATACTGAATACTGAATTCAATAGATTCAATATTGAATGTACAGAAGTTTATAATGTTTGGCTGTATTCTCGCTTGCTGTCCCCAGGGTGGGGAGGACAGGACCTGGCAGCCAAGGTCCATTTGGCAGAAGGGCAGGCTCTGCCTAGGGGTCTTGCCTTGTTTTCCTCCAGCCAGGAGCAGGGGAAACCAGGGGTGCAGCAAGCCACAGCCCCAGCTCCAGCTGCCCTGACAAGATGTGTGATTATTACTTTATTGTCCTAAAATCGCCTTGTTTCTGCCTTTTGCAGTGTGTTTCACAGAACTTTTGTTCTTTTGGTAGGGTAGGTTATTTTGCAATTAGCTTTTGTGTCTCAGTATTTTCCTTACCCAGTTGGTACTGATTTTCAGAAAATCCTTCTGTTTTACTGGAAACAAGACAGAGTACTGGAGGAGACACACAAGACTCAGAAATGAAGTACTGAATTGTCCTGAGCTGTAAACTTCGGTCTCTCAGATAAAAAGAAGTGCTTTTAAAAACGTTAATATGAATCTTGTAAAGAGGAGTGATAGATCAAAATGAATCATCATACAGGTATACTAAAAAAATGACTTTTTACAAAAGATCCACCTCTATTAAATTATCTTCTTCCAAGGTGAAAGAGCTTTACTGAGAAAAATTTATTTGTTCTGCTAAGGAGTACCAAACTGGTAGAAAAAAAGATACAGCAAGTGTTTGGAAAACGATAAAATAAACCCATAAACAGTTATGATTGACTAGGTATCTCTGATGTCATCATTGTTATGACTAAAGCATGCTATAGTCATCTAAACTAATTTGAAGGAAAAAAAAAATCTATAAAAAGAAGCAAGCCAGAAGTGGGAAATGAACAGTGACAATAAGCAAGAACTGGGCATGTTTCTGAGTATTGTGTTATCTTTGTACCACAATAGATGCTATCTGTAAACATAATTGTGGTTCAAGTTACACTTTATTCTGCAAAAGTTCAATCCCTTTTACTTCAGTAATCCTATTCCCCTTCCTAACCCTGTTAAGTTCTTCAATTTGCTATTGCCATGCTAGACATTAAATCCATGACCCAGTATTTTGGTCTGGCTGGTATATATCATATGATATGCTATCTTATAACTGATGGATAGAAGTCCTTTACTGAATTCATTTTGCAAGATAAATCTTGCAGGATATTGAGCACAAGGGAATGCTTTCATTTGATGAAATCACTTTAGTAAATCCATCTAGCTCATTAGACACCAAATTTGGTTTCTTTTCCAAAAAAAAGTTTAGATAAATGGACATGCCTGGGCCTCAATCCTGTGATAAGGAGGCCAGTGCCTATATATAAGTGAGCATATATCTATATCTGTATCTATATCTATATCTATATCTATATCTATATCATCTATATCTATCTCTGTATCTATATCTATCTATCCATATAGTGTCAGTGGCATATTCACAGAACCTTTCCCACCTCCTAATCACCTTTCCTTATTATTTTCTTTTTCTTTTTGTATAATCAGATGGTAAGGGGTTAACACAGCTAACACTGAAATCATGTGGATTTGTGCAAACAGAACAAAAGATTAAGCTGATCATCTTTCTGTATATTTCTCTGTCTGTGCCCTATCAAGGATGGATTTTCTGGGGAAAGGAGAAATGTGTAGGTCATACAGAGCAACCCCATAGAGCTATGCAGAAGAGGGTGACATTCAGCAGTGTGGCTATGTATATGTTTGCTTACTGCTGTATTTTCTTCTTAAATTTAACTTATTGGAATTGAATTACTGTGACCTTTCTCTTAAGTCCTTTCTGACTCTCCTCAGCATGTAATATATGTGTGTATATATATATACAGACAGATAAATATTTCAGTTCTAATAACTAGAAAAACAGAATCATAGCTACTTACACAATTCCATTCCATGCCTGTCATTTCAGAAATACAAACAGTATGTGTCTTTTTTGATTTTTCCCTTTTTTTCTTTTTTTTCTTTTTTTGCTGGAATATGAAACAAGACAGAGTAAACACATTTCCACGCTGCCATCCACTGATAAACTCACTAGGACTGTTATTCACCAGATTCCATTTGCAGCCTGTGTGGCGTGCTGCTGGGAGAGCTGACAGCCAGAGGAGGAATGATGGTTTGGGGTCAAATTCTGCTCTGCTACCCAGGAGGAGCCCTCTGAGTAACTCTAGTGACTTTGAAAGCATGGAGTACGTGCGTTGCCACAAAATTCCAAAGCACATCAGAACAAAATGTAATCATTGAGCAGAGCATCCCCCTTCAGTAGATATAAAATTAATGTTTTCTGCAAATGTTTTAGAAAACACACTCATTTTCAACCATGTTAGTCCAGCTACAGTGACTGTTGAAGCCAGGACAAGAGTCCTAAAAGAAGCCAGTTTGAACTCTCCCTATTATCAGTTATGTTCTTATGTTCAAGGCTTTCAAATATTTCTTTCCTTATTTCACAGACTTGAATCTGATTTTAAATTATCAGTCTTACTATGAAAGCTGATGTAGGAACAAAATTATTGTATATATGTTGAATAAAAGAAAGTGAGTCAAAAGAAGAAAGCTGCAGGCCAAAGACAGATCAGTTCCAGCAACACTGCTCTTAGCTCTGATTTCTCTTGAAGTTCTTCCCCCTGTTCATTCATTTTTGGCACCATTTCAAACATAAGGAAATAAATATGAAAGTTCTCTCTCTAGTAAAAATCTCATTTATAGGGTAACCATGTATATGTTTGTTTCTCTACATTTTCTCTCCTGTAACTCTTAATTATTCAGCCTAAGACTCTCTGTTTAAATACCTTTGTTTCAAACAGCAGCAAAACCAGCCCACTACATTATCTTGCATTTCTAGTAGAGTTTTTTCTTCTTCATTTATAGCCTGTTTTCTTTCCATGCCAAGATTTATCCACAGCTGCTTGCAATAATTATTATGTGCAAACATCAACATCCCTGTGGGGCACTGTTGTAATGAGGATCAAGAAATTTACTTAAAAAACAGGAAGAGGAAGAAATGGGAGGTATTAGGACCACATTTTACTTTTAAAGCTACTCCTCTGCCAGTCAAAAGAAATCAACCAATGTTACTTTTGGTTTCCAAAAATGCATAAAAACTAACTGTAAGTAAAGCCTTTTTTACAAAGGAATACCCAACAGATTTAATTATGAGGGAAGACTGTGACACTTATGGAATAAATATGACACTATATTCAAACCTTTTATGTATCCTGCCTCCACTAGAGACTGCTGAGCTGGCCCCACTGCAGCAGAAGAGTCAGAAATTTGATTTTTAATGTCATAATCACAGCAATTAGCACATAGTGTCTGGATTTTGACAGTTCAGGCAGAGGCAGAAGAGTCTGTTAAGTATGGTCTACTGAGAGGGGGAAAAAAAAGCAAAACCAAAAGATCCACACACAAAATGCCCCTCAAAACAGAAGAAAACCCAGAATTAGAGCAATCCTGCAGAGCTTATTCTACATATACAGAGGGATTGGCTCCTCTAAGTGGCTCAGCTTCATGACCTGTAGTATAATCAGTAAACCCTGGCTGCCGAATCTAGGCTTTTTAAGAAAGAATACTTTTTTTTAGGAAAGAGTTGTTTAAATACTGAGTTATTTAATTTTTGTCATCAAATCAAAATACATGCTTGGATGACAAGTTAAAAAGTGCTTGCAGTGTTTCTTGTGGGAGAACAGGAATTGGAGCCAGGGCCCACTGAGCACTTATCCCTTGGACTTGAGCTGCTAACAGGGGGTAAATGTCTTTTTGCTCTCTCTTTGTTTTACTCTTTATTTCCCCTGACAAGGTCAATTTTTTTAAGGGAAAAGGAAACTGCATTACTGAATATAAAATTTTTAATAGGATAAAAGTACCCCTTATTATCTGAATGAGGCAAAAATTCCTAATGTTCTATGGTATATTATGATTGTGATATATTGATTATGACCAGCCATTCCTACTATGTGTTGTTATTCTGAATAAAAGAACCTGTGCAGGAGCAAGTCTGTATTATAAATGCATTTTAAAGTGTTTCAGTTTAGAGAAATTGAAACAGATATGAGTATGAAAGACCATATTGTCTGTTCTATTTCCATCCATTTTTTCAGCATCAGGCAGAAATATGGCTGTATATCCATTTCTTACTTATTCTTTCTGCAGGCTACCTGCTTTATGTGGAGAGCTGTTGAAAGGCTACAGTGCTGATGCAAATTCTTACTGGTTAACAACCCTTTAAGGTCTTTTATCAACTGGCACAGATAATTTCAGGTCCAGGGTTAAAGTATACTATGCAAAGTCTGGTACAGAGCAGGCTTGGGAATCAAGGAGAGAACATGGGATCTTTTAGTCTTCCTTTTTTATCTCCTTCTGAGTACAATGGAGAGAAAGGATCAAGAGACCTGAAACAAAATAGTGTGTCATTAGCCAAGATTTATTCTCAATTTTAATCTGTTGAAAAGTACTGCCACTCTGTCAGCTTCTGCTGTTCATTGGGAAAGGACTGAGTATAATCTGGCATCATTTAGGGTATATTTTAAAAGGCTTTTTTCTTCTGTTTTGGCAGACCTGGATAATCAAATGGTCTTCATGGCTAAAACATTACCTGCTTTGAAGTTCATGGGACTGGATTTCCTCACCAGACTGTAGCAATGGGGCCATGCTACTCAGCATGTGATAGAGCACAGGCTCTGAACCTCTTCATCATTCAGCAGTTTCAGTTTACAGCAGCTGCAAACCCTACTTTCTGTTTAACATAGGACAAAATTTCATTTTCAGTCATCAATACAGAAATCAAGCAAGGGGTTGTGACGAACAAACATCTGGTGAAAAAACATCTCAGGACAATATATTCAAACTAATTTTGGACGGTGAGTTAATAAAGTTAAAATTTCATCCTTTCCTTTATGTGTGTTTTCTTCATTTAGAAGTAGGATTTATTTCACTTAACTATGTGCCTAGTTTGGACTTGTCATTGTGCTCTAACCTGTGGAGAGAAATGAGCACACCCAGAGGGAATTAATCCCATTCTGTATTAGAAATCTATTTCTGGCAATAATGGCCCACACTCTGAAAATATCTTCACTGACTAAAGAGCTGTCTATATAATCACCTTAGGCTGAAGATCTAATTTTCACACAACTAAAGTTATCTGAGACATATCCTATTAAAGTGTCAATGAAGTTATGTTCATAAAATTTTCTGGGCTAATAGAAAAAGGTTATCCACAAAATTCATATGTAGATTTCTGTGTTATCAAAAAATAACTTGTTTTTAATTAAAGTTTTCACTAGTTGTCAAGGAAATATCAAACCACCTACTTTCATGCTCTCCTCCACTTTGGAAGTGTGTAGCCCTCCATCAACAATAGCCATTGTTCTGTGACTAAAGTAAATTTATAAAAATTACTGCTCCGAATTCTTAAAATGTAACATATACAGTGAGGAACCATATTAACAAGACCTGGACTCTTGAAGGACAGCAGGTAACATGATTTTGTAGTTAAAGGTGGACCTTAATTACCTTCTTGTACCTCCTTTTGTATAGTCATTATGGACAAAGTGTATAACACTTACTTCCAGAAATATAAGCCAAGCAAAATTAAACTCTTAATTTCCCCTTTTGTTCACTTCAGCATCTGTAGAAGTACAAAGCAGAATACAAATCTATTGATTATTTCTTAAAAAAAAAAAAATTTATTCTACCACTAAATCCTTCAAGTAACATACAGTAATTTCTAGCTGTTAAGAAAATCCAGACATATCTTTTTCTAGTGTTATGAAATTCTGTATGCAAGCAGTGTTTGATGGTAGTTCAAGGTACTTTTTTCTTATTGCCAAACACAAAACAGGCTTCTTTCATTTTTTCTAATCTAGTCTTATATAGAATATCCTCTTAAATGGGACTAACACTGAGACATATTTACATTTTTACCAGAAGATTAAAAATGCGATTTGTAAGTCAAAAATTTTTTTAAAATTATATCAGACAGTGTTTTCCAAAGCCATCCCAGAGAGATCATGATTCTATTTTTATGCCAGGTTCTCTGTCAAATCATTTACACTCTCACTCCAAGATTTCATGCTGAAAGGAAGGTAGCAGTCCTTTTTTGTGTGTGACAGCCACACCACAAACCTGCTTTTAGCTAAAAAATATGAAATGTTTGTCGTGTTATTGGCATGAATGCACCAGTCAACACAGTTCTGCAAAGATGATAACACAAGATATAAACAATTTCTTTTTCTGTTATGTTTTCTAGTTACCCCCAGGTAATGTATGTTAGGTAATGCTTTCTGTGCCTGATCTAAATGATATTTAGGGTTGCTACACCAGACATTTAAGATCAAATTGTAATGATTCATGTTCACATGACTGGAAATACCCAGTTTGGTTTTTAGTGCATGAGAGAGCCATGGATATGGCAACAATGAGAAGCAGAGGACCAAGAACTGAGGCTTTGAGATTCCTGAGATGAAATATGGAAAAGAAAGGGTGCTCTTTAATGTTTTAGAACAAAAAAAAAAAAAAACCCAAAACCTGATTAGAGTGTTATTGTCCCCTTCTGTGCCTACTTGCACACTATGTGTAAAAGACTTACTGCAGTGAGAGACTACACCAAGGGCTGAATATCTTCTCTTACTCTTTTAACCTGATGTACCTGCTAAAATACTTACTATGTTAATTCCAGAAGACTGAAGACTCTCAGAAGAATGCTCATGCATATTTCAAGCCTTCTGTCAAGAGGTGCATCCTATCTTCTGAAATTATATGTGCCCTGAGCTACAAAAGTGCAATTTCCATTTAGTTTGTCTGAGGTGTGTCAAAGGGGTACAATACTCTATATAGCAGAACGGGCATGCACTGTATTTCATATATTCTTGCCTTTTTATAGAAAAATCAGATACAGTAAATGTTTTTTGTTGACTCAGGATAGTGAGAACAAACCAGATGGCACAAAAAGAGACAATGGTGTGAATACACACTGCTGAAGCTCCAAGAATCTTATTCAATCCTTTCCTTTTTCATTTATTTCCTGCTCATTATGCAAGGAGCAGACATACCACACAGATGAGCACAGTGTGAATGCTTATATTAATAGGTTTTCCTGAAAGTATACTTCCAAAAATATTAATTTGCTCAAATTATACGTGCATCAGGTAAATCACTTTAACAAACTAAAATCCTGTAGAGTTTGACTCAAAATCCTATCATAGGTCATACTCACAAGTTTTAAAAGGCATACAGCTGACATGAGCAAAATGATACTGACTTATACCTCCTGAGCAGTAAGAGGTCTTAATATGATCTCAATTGATATGCCATACCTGTGTGTTATCAAATACGAACAGAAAGACACCTCAGTAGAAATCCCTCGGTGGTCAGCGGAGGTTGAGCACTCTTGCAAAGTCTTTTTAATGGCTAAAGCACACTGCAATTAGAACAATGCCACCATGTTTAACTGCTTTAGCAGAGGAGACTATACTTAGTATAATGTTGTGTCACTAGTATTTTCCACAAAGTTCATTGTTTGTTTGTAGCCATGTGATACAGGCATCACTGAGTTTAATACAGATTAGAATTTAATTACTATGTCAGTGTTTACATGCTGTATTGGTTTTAGTCCATAGACATGAGAAGCATCTGAATGTGAAAGGGTTTTGTCACTATATCAGATCAAGAACATTTGTATGGTAATGTGCACTCCAGTCTTCTGCACCAAATAGAGAAACTGATCATTGTATCAGAGCCTAGAGGAAAGGTAAAACTATGATCTCTGGGAAACAGAGACATTTTCATTGAGTGCCTTAATGCTAAAACACAGAAACATATTAAAAATAGCTTTTCTATTTGGTTTCAATGAATTCCTGTAAGCTTTATCTACCTTTCAGATTATTTTTTTATTTGAAGACTATCTTATAATATTTTACAAGATACAAAGGCAGATGTGGGTATAAAATATTATTAATATTTTTAATTATTTCATTATTCATGTTAATTTGGACATTTCTTAAAGGCATTAAATGTTAAATGAAATGACTGACAGTGAGGAAAAGAACCTGGGCTTTGTTCCCTGAGGCCAAAAACAAAATCTTCTCCATTTCCAGGTGATTTTTTGTCACAGCTGACAGTATCAATGACTTGTTTCAGTTTGAAGCTTAAGAATTGCAGGTGGAGGCCATGACTTGAAAGCTGAGAACATGTAAGAAATTTCTTGCATTTCACCACAGTTGATGGTCAACCCACCAATCTTAAATGAGAGTTATAATAATTTAGAGAAAAAAAAAACCAAGAACAAAAAGGTTAAAAAATCACTCAATAGGTAAAAGAACTAAAAGGATTTAGTGTCCAAGATCTGTAGATAGCAAGAAATCTGAAGAGGAGAAGATCAGCAAGAATGCTAACACTTGGCAGAAGCATATCTGTGTGAGTGAAACCATATTTAGCAATATTTTTTCAGTCTGTCACTGTAATATTTCTAAAGTTATTTATTGCTCACCATGACTGAGAATATGCATTGTAGCTGGAGGGGCTGAAGAGAAAGGTAACAGGAGGTGTCCTGACTGTCCTTTACACCACAGTGAATGACTGCCAGTATCCCCCCGAGAGGGAGCATGGAAGTTTACACAGACCTGCAGGAGATGCTTACAGAAGTGAAGGCCAAAGGTTTTTCTAGATTAGTAAGGACAGGATAATGCAAATGAAAAGGTGGTTCAATTGTGTGAAAAGCTGGGGATGTCTTACCACTAGGAGAATTTATTTAAGGATTAATTCTCTCGACTGTTGAAATCTATGTAAGTAGATGAGAAAATACACAAAAAAGACAAATGTTCAATTACTAAATTGCTGAAGAAAGTTGTAAAAAAAATCATGTGGTGTTCATGCATTATTTCACTTCAAAGGGAAAAGAAAATCAGGCAATCCAAGATACAGGAAATATATGGACTGCAAGAGGAGAAAAATTGTATGATTTATAGGTTAAAAGGTGCTAGGAACACAATCTTTTATAGACTGAAATCTAATATACTTGGAAAATTTGGTGAGGGCAGTAAAAAGCTAAGAAAACTTGTGCACTCTTGCAAGGAACAAAACTGAAGAATCTGAATTACTGCCATAGAACATATAAAAATATTTACAAGCAGCAGACAGATAAGAATAATAAAACATAGCTTCTGAAAGACATGTATTATTAAAGAGATAGAAATAGAAGTGCTGAAAAAACTTCAAGTAAATAATATTCCAGGGAAAAGGGATTGAGCAGATTAAACTATGTGAAGCTCTGGAAAACCACATAAAGAAATGTGTTCTGAGGTCTAGAATGAACTTTAAATACTGCTGTTGTCTCAATTCCTATGACAATTCATTTACATTATGCAGGAGATTAAAACAGTCCTGAGAATACAGGGTGGAACACAGATTTCCTGTACTGCACTGGACCATTCAATTCTTTCTTGTTTCACTTTTTTGTGCATTTAGTGTGCTCTGAGGATCTCTAGCCATGGGTTAATCCAGGGACTTTGGCTATGAGATAGGCACAGTTTTCTCAGAAGCTGAACTGCTTCTGTGCATAAGAAGGAGTCAAGGAAGTTCAGTCACAGAAGTTCACAGACCTGAGGAACTCTGAAGTTCGAAATGTTGATGCTAAATTAAGTGACAAGCTCTGGGGAATAAGCTTTCTTAATTACTGTGTTGCATGGTCCAGCAACATGGTCCCCATTTCACCAAAAAACTGTCCTAGTTGCCAGAGAAAAGTCTCTGAATGTTATCCGGACTCAGCAAGATTTTAAAAACTGTTTGTTGAGACTTGTTTCACAAATCTCTTGATCACAGCAGAGACATTTCTTATGGGCTTATGGGTTTCTTATGGGTTTAGGTCATCTTCTCTTACTGGTAAGTATGAGGAAAGCCAGAATACATCACACTTCCATGTATGATTTCTGCCCTAAGACAATCTACATGGCTTGTGGACAGGAAGAGTTTGAGATAGAAAGGAGATAAAACAAATCAAATGAGTAATAACACATTTTATTACACAGGTTAGGGAATGGGTCCTGCTCCTCAGATATTCTACCTTTCTACTCCTGGCCTATTGCTAATGCAACACTTTGATGATTATTTTTCAAAATATGGATAAGAAAGGTATATATTTATGAATGTCTTGCTCCTTTCTAAATTCATTTACAAATGTGTATATACAAATTTGCAGATATGTAAACAACTGCATGTTTACCTCAGGTGAAGCTAATAAATATTCAATGTATTTTAGAGCAAAATAACTTTTTCAAGCCAGTGCCAAAGCTGAATCTAATCCTTGCTGACAGACTGTATTTTCACAATTATTTTTAAAGGTCTGTTTCTCTTCATTTTATTAGTGCATGATAAAGTCAAGCCCTAAGGCATCCAATTTCTGAGTTAAATGATGAAATATAGTAGTTTCTGAAGAGGACTAAATTAAAAAGATAGAAATTATTTTGGAAAAGAAAACCTCCACACAGTGATTTTTTTAGAGACTTGGAATCTTACAAGGAGTATATGGTAACTCTAAGGTGACAGTATTTTACTGACAGCCCATATGTTTTCGTTCCATTTCTATGCCTTTCAGTTATACTAGGTACATGTTATTACAGAATATGAGACAGAATATTAACCCTCTGATGCTGTGCTGTTTACAGTCAGTTAAGAGCCTTGGTAGGAAACCTACTGAGAGAGGCAACAAGCTGGCAAACCAGCAACAGCTCTGCCAAGGGTGAGAGGATGCACCCTATCAATCAAAACCTCTTCAGGTTGGAGTCGCAACAACAGGGACAGAAATCTGAACAGAAAATCTCTCTATCATTTCAAAATACACCCTTTTGTCTAATAAAAAAAATAAAATAAGTAAATGTCCCAGTTATAGAGGTAGGAGGCGGAGTTTTGCGCTATCCCACATCATTAACATCATCTTTGATGGACTGTCTCTCTGAGCACAGGTGGAAGCAGAAGCGCAGCTGCTCTTCGCTCTCCTGGAGCTTGAGGAGAGGCTTCCATCGTCTGGGACTGCACTGTCATCACTGCAGGATCTCTGTTCGTTGATTTTCCAGCTGGGTGGAGCCCAGGCCTTGAAAAGGCAGCTCCTCTGCAGGAGCTTGCCATGGGGGTAACCCCAGGAGCCAGTGCAGTCACAGTCCCAGCCCAGGAGCCACCAAGAGAGACCCTGCAGACCTCAGCAGGTCGGCACAGCAGCAGCGCAGGCTCCTCTTTTGGAGGGTGCCTTTTTCCCAGGTTTCTTTTTGCTGTGCCCCTGTCTCCCCATCATCTGTCTGGCGGGGGGAGTGTGTTGGCCCACAGAAATTCGTTTACCACATTGTCTTCTTTGTTCTCTTGGCCTGTGTAGTCTAACACAGGAGCCTCCCTCCCCCCACCATACTGTCTGTCTCCTTGGGGCCATGTGGTGTGGGAACAGCAGCCATCTTGGCTTTGTCCCACTGGTAAATGCCTTTCTGTGGGTAGGGCACCTTCTTTTTGTGTACTTTTGCTATTTGTGTTGTTGTTGTTACTTGTGATTTTAGTGAATTGTTGTTTTTAACTTACAGTCTCTCAGTATTGTCCCCTTGTCAGAGGCAGGGAGGTGGAAAGGGGAGCGAGCCCCTGAGGGTACACCACTAGTGACTTTCCTCTAAATGGACTCTGTGCCACTGATCACAACCCTCTAGTCCTCGCTGTTCAGCTAACTTTTAATCCTCCCTCACTCTCTGTTTATGTAACCCAGATTTTGTCAGCTAATCTATGATGATGTTATGGAAGAATCCATCAAAAACCCTACTAAAGTCAAGGTGAAAACACACTTTTCTCCCTTCATCTACCAACTTGGTCACCTCATTGTACAAGGCTATCAGGTTGGTTAAGCAATATTTTCCTTTCATAAACCGTGCTGACTACTCCTGACCATTTTCTTATGCTTTACTGTCTTGTTCTTCTAGTGACTCAGCACTTGTAGCTGCAAACACTTGGGCTGCATGGATTCCTGTTCAGCTGAGTGCTCCTTAACATGGTCCTCCTCCATCAAGGGTTATTCTTCCTTGCTCCAGACTTTTCTTTGGTCTCAGGGGCTTATGTTTCCCAAAGGCTGGTCTTGCCAGTTAAGAGTGAAGAAAAGAAGGTACCACGTACCTTGCTCTTTTCCATACCCTTTATCAGCAGCTCCTCTTCCCTATGCAGCACTGGAGCCAGGTTTTCCTTACTGTTTCTTTTGCTGTTTATGTACTCATATAATCCTTCCTTTTTATCCTTCTTATCCCTGGCCATATTCAATTCCAGGTCAGCCTTGGCATTCCTAACCCCATCCCTGCATGATCAGACAGCTTTTGCAGAGCAGCCCACTCATGCTACTCCCTGGCATAGTGCTAACTTCCAAGGTTGGAGCAGGTTGCTCAAGGATTTGTGGGGCTTGGATTCTGCCACCTGTCTGTGCTACCAGTTCCTGAACTTAACTGCTCTCACTGTGAAGACATTTATGTACCTCCAAAAAGAGTCTAGCTCCACTGTCTCTAACTCCGTTTCAGGAGGGAAAGACCTCCTTAGCCTAAACAAATTCGGCTTCAGAGCCCCTCTTCCTACACTATATTCCTCAGGCCCCCAACACCTTAGCGGCCCTCCACTACCTTCTCTCCAGTTTCCTGATGTTTCTCTTCTACTGAAGTACCAAACGGGACAATTGTAACACGTTAATAACAAAAGATTTTAAATTATGGTCACCTTCAAAATTTTCTCCTCTTCTGAGTAATTCCTTTAATTAAAGAAAATAACTTCTGATATTACTAAAGGGAAAACTATGCTGACATACAGGAGTTAATCTTTCTAGCTAGCCATTCTCATCTGAGATGACATGGTTTGGGATATTTGAGAAACAATTTAATCTGGCAACTGAAGCAGCAGTTTCAGGAAACTGAAACTTGTTAATTGGATTAGGGTAAAGGTGAAACCTTCTTGTTCAAATAGCATTTCTGCCTCCTCTGCGAAATTCTTGTACATCTGTTTTGCTTATTCTTTCCAGCAGCCAAGAAGAAAGGAATGGACTGCAGTGATTGATCATTTTAGATGCTTTCAGCCAACACTATAGGGTTCAGATCCAGAGTTTTTATTTCAGAAAAAAAAATATCCAATAATTTAACAAAACTTTCTTTTAACATGATTGCTTGGAAAGTTTGGACTTAGAATTTCAGGCTGATTGCTGAAACTCAGAGAAAAGAATCAGGAACAAAATTAAGGAAAAAACCCCAAACCTAAGTGATTTGCTCACATTAAAAGGACTGACAGCATTATTAGTAATGCTCTAAAATATAGAAATAAAAATAAAATGAAGTCAGAAAAATATATGTTTAAATAGCATTTAAAGCTTTAGCTAGACCTTTTAAGACAGGTGATGCAAGCTTTAACATATTTTCTTCCTACATGTTACTGCTACATTTCCTAACAGGAATGGCAATGTTTTACAGTGCAATAGGCAGAGATTATAATAATATGGTTAAAGAACAGAGTTTAAAATGCTAATTTCATATTCTCATGCTTTGTGTGAAGTGGGGACCTATGTATGATATGCTTATGATGAGTGCTTCCTGATAGCAAGAAAGATTTGCCTAGTTTTTTCAGAGGTAATTAAAAAACAAAGCAATAAATCGAACAAAATTAGTACTATGCAACATTTCCAGGCCCTAGTCTGAGGAGAGCTACTTCTTCCAAAATATAGTTATTATTTATGACTAATCTTTTTCCCATACAGCATGGCAAGGATCATTGATTCACTTTAGATTCACTTATCAGTTAATGTCTCAAAGGAGGACTTTTGAGCCAACAGCAAACAGGAATGATGCCGAGATGGAAATGATGTAGAAGCATTTAAAGCAAAAGGGCTAAACCAAAAAATATAATCAAAGTGAAAAGGACAGTGTGAAAAATTTACATATTTGTTCTCACCTTCCAACAAAAAAATGTAATATAACACCAGTCTTAAAGTCTGTTTGCTCTTTCCATTACATCTGCCAGCTTGGTTTTATCTTTTAAAAAACAGGTCTATTGAAGGCTGATTCTATGCTTAGATTTTATGCTGAGCAAATTCTTTTGTGTGTCATGCTACAGAACTGATTGCACATAGTCTGGTTAAAGGATACAAATACACATTCCCCCTTGTACTCATCTCATACAAACAAATGTTCTTCAGGTACGATGGGGAAGAGAATTGTAAAAATGAGAACTTGGGCATTGAGATAAAAACAGTTTAATAGGGAACACAAATTTCACAGGCACAAGCAAAGCAAAACAAGGAATGTTCATCCATGTCCAGGAAAGCAGGGCTCCATCACACATAATGGTGACTGGGGAAGACAAATGTCACCACTCCAAAAGTCCCACCTTTCCTTCCCCTCTCTTTATATGCTAAGCATGATACCATATGGTCTGGAATGTCCCTTGGGTTGGCTGGGGTCAGAAGTCCTGGCTGCATCTCCTCCCACCTTTTTGTGCACCCCCAGTCTCCTTGCTGGTGGGGTGGTACAAGCAGCAGCAAGGCCCTTGACACTGTGCAAGCACCGCTCAGTGATAAAAAAAAAATCTCTGTATTATCAACACTATTTTCAGCACAAATACAAACCACAGCCCCATACCAGCCACTGTGGAGAAAATTAACCCTACCCCAGCCAAAATAAGCACAGATTAATAATTGTGTAATAAATCACAGAAATAATAGGCCACCGAAACAGAATTCAGCAGGGTTTTCATCTTAAAAGGAAATGAGAGAATTGGGATTTGAGACGTGTTCTCATCCTGATCCCTCAGCCCTCAGGATGTGGCTGAACTGTGTGCTGGGAGTCCAGATGCTCTAAGGGTATGAGCCGATCTTCAGGGTGCTCCAGGCCACACAACCTGTTGAATTTAGCTTAGCAAAACTGGAACAGCCACTGAACTGACAAAGGTCACCAAGGCTAAGCCCCATCCCTTGACAAAGCTATTGCTGAGCAGCAAGTCAGGCTGTTCCACAGGGAGGGCAAACCTCAGCTGAGACTATGCACAGCACAGGCATCACAGCATCCCCACCAGCAGATCCCAGACCCACAGTATCTGAGCAGGGTGAGCACAGCAGGGACGCCCACCACAGAGGGTTCCACCTACCATCCAGGCAAAGCTGAGGTAATGACTCAGTCTAGTATCAGTCCAGGAAATCTAATCAACAGCTCGGGAATGATGTGGGCAGGGCTGGAGACAAGCAGATAAAGTGAGATTAGGAGCCCAGGAGTGATCTGAAATGAGACTTCTGGCCATGGTGAGAGTGGTTGGGTAGGGGTCCAATGCGAGGCTTGACAGGGCATTAGAGGTATTTCATAATGGGACTCAGGAGCCCCAGAAGAGGACGCTTGCACTATTAGCAGGAGCAAAATGCTTTCAGCAGGGTTTCTAAACTGTCCTCCAACTTCTGTGGCGAAACATCCCAGTGTCATTAGAGTTAGAATTACCTTGGGTAACCGACTGTGAAGGAAAAGTAAATGACTGTAGACAGACCCATAAAAACAAAGAAATAATTAAATAGGTCCTTGTGGATGAGGAGCTTTCCAGAAAACAGAGCAATGGTTGAGCCTATTTATCATTTGGTAGATGGTGTTCTGACTTTACGGGAAGAATTAAAGCTGCTTATTACCTCTCCCATTCTCAGTATTGATCCTGGTGTTGTAAAAAATAGTGCTTGGATTATGATGCCAACTGGTTCCTGGGAAAGTCAACAGTACACAAACCATAAATTTCACATTTCCTTCCTGATGCAACAGCATTGCCCATCTTGCCTGTTTCACTCATGATTAACGGTAGTTATATTTAAAATTATTAAAACCCTGGAAGTATAAATTAAAAGACCATCCTGCTCTCTGATTCTAGCCCCTTGGTTTCTGTTTTATAATGTAATTAATAAATTACTTACTTTAATATTTGAAGTAATTGGTGGTTTTGCCATCACTGTTTTTTCAAAGGCTACTCCAATCTATTTTTTTGCATAGCCTGTAGTCAGGATGTAAAATTGTCAATACTATTAACTCTTACAATCAAATGTTCCTGACATATTTTTAAAATAAATGGCTAATTTTATGACTGGTAATACAATGTTATTTATTTTATAAACAAAATTGGATCAATTCTGAATCTGTGACAAGACCATTAAACAACTGATAACAAGGTCCCATCCTGTCAGGCAGGGATGGATGATCAGATCATCACCATTTCCTCAGAAGTAGCACTAAGCCTCTTTCAAAGGTGTTTATTAAGCAAGTTGAAAAAATGGTCTGATAAAAATTAACAGCTTCACTTGACATACACATAGCGCTGAAGTGTTCTAAGTAATTATGGTAGAGGGAATCTCCACCCGACAGAAATTCAAGAATAGTGAGAATTTTCTGCTTATAAGTTTTGCATCATTCTCCATACCTTTCCCCAACTTTTCTCCAGTCTGTGGCAGAGATATGCTAATACTTGTCCAATAACAGACAAATGGATTTAAAAGAATCCTGTTTCCTCCAGCTCTGCATTTTCCAACTGACTATTGCCCCTCTCTATTCATCTTATATATCGTTTATCTTTATGCTATTATGGTTACAACAGTACTCCCAACAGTGAAAGAAGGTCACTAGGGCAGCCTTAGTACCGGCACTAGGGCTCTTCTATGACAGACCTGGTTACAAGACCCAGGAATACCCTCAGTATTTGAGTGCTCGAGTGATGGATTTGCTGTGTAAATTTGGATAACCTCAAGATAAGAAACTGGCTCTTCGCTTGCCAATATTACAGAAACAGAAATCTGCTTTGGACCATTGTTCACCAGAACTCAAGGGAAGCTGTTTAGTTAGCTGCTCATTGGTCTTTTATTGTCCAAGTATTAGTTAATACAACTGTACTGCATTTTTGAAAAGTAAAAATCCCATAGAGAAAGGATAGATTCCTGTACTTCAACTGCCAGTTTTAACTTCGGGTGTTGTGAGCTGGATCCATATCTCTCTGAACACCTGCAATTACTTTTCCGTCAGGAAATCTGGTATAGTAAAAAAAAAAAGAAGAAGAAAAGACTAGGCTGCTCAGAAGGGCTTGTAATAACTTACCTCTGGCCCTTAATAAATTCCTGCTGTTTCCTCTGAGTGAAATCACAATTTTACAGCACAAGAATCCATAAATTACATTTTAAAAACCTGAGGTGAAATTCTGAGGAGATAGTTTTTCCTTTCTTATATGAACTTTCACAAAAAGAGAGATGCCAAAATCAATACTGTCTTTTAAGAGGTCTGACTCTTAGGGGGTTTTTTATTTTCTGGTCATGAAAATTTCTCCTTTTTTTACTAAGTCTGCTCCATCTGACTATGGAATTTGGAAAAAAAGGTTTTCCTTTCCCTATATGTGATGCTGTTGCAATTAACAATGTTTGTCCTTTATATCAGCCATTGTGAGATGTCCTACTGATTTCACAAGGATTACTTATGTCAGTAATATTAAATGCCTGCATCTGTGACTATAGAGAATTTAAAATAATGTGGTACATTGATTACTGTATGTTTTTAAGCACTTCTGCAGTTAACTTTACGCACTTCTTGCATTTTATGATATTTTGTTGCATATTTCATTTACATCAAGGTCTATTGATAATTTTTTTTCAGAGTCAGTGTATGGATTCTAGTGATTCATGAGGGGCAAAAATATTAAATTTCTAGACCTTGGTAGTTACAGAGAAAAGTTCAAACTTCTGAGATATAACACTTATGGTAACTTGAAGCAATAAAAAGCAGCTTTAATTTATTTCTTTAACTGACCCTTCAGTCAGTTTCCTAAGTGTGGGAGTCCAGAATGCGGGGAATATTTCTCTGCCTGTTTTGGAGAGTTTTATCCCCCTGGACCACACTGTTTTTGACCTTCATCCATGGAGAAAACTGCCAACTCTCTGGGAAGAATTAGAACACACAGCGGTGTGAATTAGATAACAGAATATTATGTAAGGTTACACAGGGTGAATATATAAAGGTGTTGGGTTTATTAATGTAGTAAATAGATGAAAAGCAAAAACTCCAAAATGGAGGATTGTTGTTCTTAGACTTTCTTCTTCTTCTCTAACTACTCCATTTTCTGCGGTAAAAATTGTTTAAAATGAGGATAAAGAAATCCGCAGTTCCTTTAAACGTGTTATAAACGTTTGTTGAATATTGGTAGAAAAGTGAAAATATCTTTCATTTTAAGTGCCTATTGGATGATTTACCTTTAAGAAGGCTGTGTTATCTTGATTCTGCGGACATTCGGCAGACATTCTCAAGACATTCAGAACTCTCTGCTGTATTATTCTTAACTTCTCTGATAAGACTTAATAAACTATCTGAAAGCAGAGACGCCTGGATGTTCCCTTAATAAGTGGAAATCCTGGCAAGGATTTCAAAATCCTCCCCCAGCAGGGGAGATTTGATTTAAGGCACAGCAAAGTAACAGGTGGAAATTCACAGCAGAATTCCACACCTAAGTAGGAAAGACCCAACTCACTTTTCTGAATGCAGTCTCAGTGCTAAACGAAGTCTCAGAAATTGTAGATTGCAAGAGATTAGACAGAATTTCATTGAGATCAAGTTAAAAATTAAGAGAAAAGAAAAATGAGACACCTGACAATTATGCTAGTAAATTAAATTTACTTGAGAGTATTCCTTGGTCTTGAAACCAGGTGGTACAGAAAAGCCTGTTTCTACACTAGTGATAACTGTTATCCTGGGAAATTAGATGGTGGCATGCAAACTATCTATTGGCAGTCCTCACTGGAACCTTTCAATTCCAGCATCATGCCCAGGAATTCTTTGAGTAAGTTTCTCATGGCACATCAAAAAAATTCTGCCAAAAACACTGTCTGAAAAGATAAAAACTTACTAGCACAGGCAGTTCTGTTCCAACACTAATAAGCATCATTACATACTGCATAAAGAGCTAGAAGTTTTTGTCAAGTATTAGGATTGTATGAAATATGTACATATAAAATTTTAGATGTACATAAAACAAACATATAAAAAATGAATGTTGTAACAGCCATGTAATGTGACAACAGCTCCTGTGGCTTCCTATGTACATTGCAGTCTCAAACACTATGTTTATTCATCCTGATTCAATTTTACATCATGTCTTTACATTGGGTTGGTCTAATGCTATGTTTACATATTCACTATTGATCTCACATCACTTTTCTGCTCCAAGTTACAGCTGAGGAGTCCCCTGGCAAGGGAACCTGCTGCATTTTTACTGGAGCAAATCTACAGAGCATAACACAGAGGCAAAGCAGAGCAATGTTCACATGTTCCTTTAGTCACATATACTCTGACATTGTTTATGGCCATTCTTCAAGAAAATCCTCTAACTCACCATGTTAGATCACAGAGTACTCTCAAGCTAGTTCATCATTCAGCAGAACAGCACCTTACATGGACAAGGCTGGAGTATATGGAGCTAAAGACCAGTAGCTATTAGCAGGTTCCAGGTAGAATCTGTGATAACACACAATGGGGAATTTCTCCTGTCTAGGTAAACTCTGTTGGTTAGCACAAACTTGCATGCATGGAACCCAGCTGGATTAGACAAATAAAACTGTTTCCATGCAGCTCCAACCAAATGCAAACTGCCTGGCTACTTGCAGCTGACCTGTTCTATTATGCCCAGCCTCTGGAAGATATTTTGAGTGCAGAGATCATGACTTAAAGTAGAGGAAACTTAATGCAGGAGACTATCAAACACTTCTCGGTAACAGGAAATAGAAAGAACACTATGGCTCTTGTTGGCCAAACCCAGCCATGATCATATCCTGTAGCTATTTCCAGCTGATTAACAGACTGAACACTTTCTCAAGGCACAAGAAACTGTTGAAGACTTTGTAAACAAACTGCTTCACAAGTTACAGGCTGGGATAAATGTCTTGCACCCCAAAGAGTAAAAAAACCATCCTCATATTTTGAAGCATTTTTCATCTTGAGGACGGAACATCAGGTTTGGGGAATTTATAAACTGCCAGGTGAAACAGACAAATTGATTTCCAGAAAAGTGTTTTGAGCAAGAGAGGTTCGATTTGTCAAATTTGGTATTTCTCTCTGCTGGCAGAGAAAATGTCAGGTATACTAGCACAAATCAAAGTACCTCAAGTAATGTTTGCATGCATGTCACAAGAACAAAAGAATTTTGTTATTACCCTTGGCTCTCTGACATATAACTGCACAGCAGGACGAAGCATGCAGGTTAGTGCTGAGAATGTGAGGCAGAAGCAATTTTATAAAAGATTGTAAGTAATTTCTAGTCCTGTTTGTGCCATAAATCGTCCAAGGACTTCTGTGATTTTGTGAATATCAATTACACATCTCTGCCTACACGTTCAAGTAATCTCAAGCTCATACTCCTCTCAGTGAGTCCTGCTTTGGCCAGCACTGAAAGATCATTTCTTGTCATCTGAAGCATCGCTATACATATGATGTTCTGCTAAGCAACAAATCTGCTTTGTCTTTGTTCAGAGCCTGCTATCGTTTTTCTTAAAAACGCAATGCAGTTTTCAAAAAGCTGAACTGATCACTCTACTTCATGCAAGAGATTAAATCCCTACAGAAAACAATAAAAGAATTCCATCCCTCAATATTTTTATATCACATCATGACATGCTACTGTGAATAGGTGGTATCATTTGATAAAGTACAGTTATGTGAACAAATCCTAATTCCAGTTTAGAATTCCATATAGTCCCAATTGGTTTATATATTTGTATTCTTATTCACCCTCTTTTCCCTTATGTCATGGTTTTAATCCCAGTGAGGCAGCGTTGCCTGTGCTGTGCATAGCCTCAGCTGAGGTTTGCCCTCCCTGTGGAACAGCCTGACTTGCTGCTCAGCAATAGCTTTGTCAAGGGATGGGGCTTAGCCTTGGTGACCTTTGTCAGTTCAGTGGCTGTTCCAGTTTTGCTAAGCTAAATTCAACAGGTTGTGTGGCCTGGAGCACCCTGAAGATCGGCTCATACCCTTAGAGCATCTGGACTCCCAGCACACAGTTCAGCCACATCCTGAGGGCTGAGGGATCAGGATGAGAACACGTCTCAAATCCCAATTCTCTCATTTCCTTTTAAGATGAAAACCCTGCTGAATTCTGTTTCAATGGCATTTTTTTCCCCCCACTGCAGTGGAATGGGGAGGAGAATCAAAAGTAAAACTCGTAGGTTGAGATAAGAACAGTTTAACAATTGAAAGCAAAGTATAATACAATTATAATAGTAAATAATAATAATAATAATAATAATAATAATAGTAATAATAATAATAATAATAATAATAATAATGACAATACAAAGGGAAAATGAAGGACAAAAAATGAGTTACACACAACACTATTCCTCCACCCGCTGACTGATGCCAGACCCCATTCCTGAACCTAGATCAGCCCCACTTGCAAGTAACTCCCCCAGTTTATATACTGGACATGATATTTTATGGTGTGGAATATCCCTTTAGACAGTGTTATCTACAGCACTGTATCAGCTACTGAGGAGAAATTAGCTGAAACAAGGACATCCTAGTAATTTACACAGTTCTGCTTCTTTTAACTTGTGTCATCTGTTAAAACATGATAAAAATCAATTTCACTAAAATAACATGAATCATATGTGAAAAGGAAGAAGGAGAGAAAACTGCTAATATCAATCTTTTCTTGGTTAACTGACATACATATTGTAACAGCATAATACCCTGCTCTTTGCAATAGGGGAAAAATAGCAAAAAATATTAAGTGGAAAACTTCTTTGCTAACACAACTTTAAAGGGATGACAATATTTAAGGAATGCAGTTCTCAAGTTGTTTATCCAGCCAGCAAAAGAAGTGGGGTTTTCTTGCTCACCCAAGTGCTTAAAGGTTCTATCCTCATCATTTTTATACCTCACGCTCTAATAGCTTATGAATCTGAACCAAATACTTTCTCAAGGAGAGCCCTGAGCTTTCCTAGACCAGTGAGAATTCTCAAACATTAATCTTTGCTGCATAGTAAACTCTCAGATGTTGTTAGATAATTTTTAATGAAGACCTCCTGCTACCTTCCAAGCCTCATTCTTTTGTCGAGATTTAAAAATATATTACACTGTTTCTAAATTAGTCACACTTGAAGAAATTTCCAGGGGTTTCCTTGCAGGTCTCTCAGGTTGCTTCACAGAAATGTTGACTTTATGAACTGTGAATGGATTGGAGAAACTGACAAATTTGTCAAGCCTGAATTGGAACATAAAGACAGCTTGTTTGATGCAGTAAATCATGTGAAAACTATTTCCAAGGAGCCTCTTGACAAGCTGTCAGGTCACTGGTTGGACAAGCACCAGGTAGCATTACTCAGGATTGGAACAGAGACAGCAGTGAGGAAACATGTCATTTCAGCTCTGTATTCCACTTCTTGAGAACCGGTTGTCATATGATAGAAAATATCCTTTCTGTCAGATTGATTTTATGTGCTAGGGCTCTACAAACTGGCTGCTTTAAAAGGTGAACATTCTTAAGTGTAACTTCAGGCACAAAAGCCTAAACTAGGCAGGTTCCTCTTTTCCCAGCCAGCCAGGAGAGACAGGGTCTTCCACAGACTCCTTCAGAGATCATGGGTGAGGTTCCTTCCACAAGTTCACTCTAAAATAGTTCATCTCCTGGGTTCTTCTCAGCCCACTTCTCTAGCCAGTTGAGAAGAGTACTCTTCTTTCTGAAGAGTAGGTAGCAAAGCCATCAGCTGTTCCTCCCAGTTTTGCATCGTATTCAAACTTGCTGAGGGTGCACTCTGTCCCCTTGTCCAGGCCATTGACAAAAATGTTTTGGACAAAAATATATCAACTGCTGGTTCATTTCACTAACAAGTGTCCTGCTGCAGGACTTTGCCCTGATGAGCACAGTTGGAACAGCCAACAGATGAATGTGTTTTCTATTCTCTTAGACCACTTTTTGTTTTTCCAGACTATTTTCCTGTTGTTACAGTTAGAAAAGACAATGGCAGTTACTGATTCTTACTTTTTGAGGATGTTTCTCTTCTTTGTGAAAAATTGTGAACAATTTTCAGTAGTATTTTTTAAAAGTGTAATTATTACTACACTGATTTAAAGGAAAAGCATGATGTGAAACTCATGGCCCCACCTGATAAGCTCTGATGTTTCACACCACCTACTGACATCCTTTGGCTTTCATAAGAGCCTTCTAAAATTTAAAAAATCTACTGTAGGAATATTCCTCTTTAGTTGTCAATAAACTTAAAGGGCTAATTGTTAGCTGCTACCTTCTTTCAGAGTTCCTAATCATCTTAGTTTATTCCCTAGGGGATATTGTATAGCTTTACAATAAGTTATCAAGTCTGGTCAGATAGTAAAATGTTAATTGTATCTTTTATAGCCTTATTTTTCCTTGTCCTGCTGCTTTTTTACCTTGTTTTCCATTTCAGTTCCTCATACCACCTTTCTCTGATTTTCTATGTAGAAATGCCTATGACAGTTAAATAATTCATATAAGGATTGTTCATGACTTTCCATAAATATCCATTAATTTCTAAAATGTCACTCTATGTAGACAGTCCACATCAATTCTCAGATCACTACATGCAACACCTGCTGATATCAGTGGAAGCTGGGCTCTGTCATACATTATCATTTGAGGTGGTACTGGTAAAATTTCCATTTTATCAGTACCACCTGATAAACATTTCCAGAACAATCTGATTCTTGACATGAATATAAGAAAGGAAGATTTTTAATATTCTGAGTAGTGTGTGGTATTTTCTTCTGCAAGCACATCATGTGGGAAACCACTCTATACTTCAGTGGTTATTAAGTTTAGAGTAAGATTATGGTAGCAAATAGACTACCTATCAATCAATGTCTTGCTATTATCTTGCCTATGAACTTCATGATTGCCATCTCTGAATCTTTTTACCTGTGAGATGTCCCAAACTGTGCTGCCCTAAGAAAACTCTGTAGAAAGTCCTCTCCATGGAGGCCAGAGACCCTGGCCCACAGAACACAGAAATTCTCATCTTCTTTTTTTCTTCTGATCCCAAGAATTTCATTAAACTTCTATGAAGAATGATGGATGAGAAAAAAGGCAGAGTTAGGTAGTGATGGCATTTTCAAAAGTTTAAGAGATGTACAAAGTAATTATCCTCAATCACTATTGCAATCCTTTTTTGCCTTTTTTTATTTCTTTTTGTGATTTCTACCATCATTTAGTAAAATACACTAGCTGTGAGATATATAAATTCTCTGAAACTGCAGTTGGCTATTTCTCCAATGAAGGTAATGATGTACACTGTTTATTATGATCCTTTTTCTAAACCTTGTTCACCACAATTCATGCCTTGTGACTTTTTCTTCCTCTTGACTTTTTTCTCACAAGTGGAGACTGGTTTCTATCAGACCAACAAGAAAATGGACAGATGACTCACTAAGAAATTGGACTGCTGATCTTGGCAAAGCTTAATTTGCTGCTGTGTTAAAACTACCTCTCATCAAGCTGACCTTATTACCTTGCTGGCCTTCTCTTGCCTTGGGCTAGTTGAAAACACTTGCTGTCAGTGGCTGGTGTTCTCCTCAGGACAATGCAGTGTTAGTTTCTGATAAATATCCTTCTTGCTAGAGTAATAAAACTAATAAATAAGAATAAAATTTGCCCATCCTGAAAGAAATTTAGAATTGGATGTCAATACAAATGAAGTTATCATTGTCAATGCATAGCTCTATCTGTTGAATACCCCATAAGTCAGACTAATAGCTAAAAAATACACAGCTTATATATTATTTGTTTAAATTAAAAGCTGTGAGGCAGGCTGAGAAGAAAGGAATTACTAAAACTGATGAGAGCATGCAGAACTTCAGATTTCTGATTAATCTATTCAGTTCTCAAAGAGTGATGAGGGGATATGGATTTTCTGTTTGAAAACGTAATGTGGATAAAACCTTCTGGAAAAACCTTGGTGTGGCAAGGTTTTGGGGTGAGTAGGACCAGGAGTGGCTTCTGTGGAAGAAGGTCAGTGATTGTCCCGCACAGGGGACAGTCATTTCCAGATAGCTCTCCACCCATCACAGGCCAAAGATGAACCCATCTCCGAATTTGGTGCTGCCTCTGCAAAAATGTTTTTACAAAAGAATGGAAACTCTAGAAGAGGAGGAGGGAACATGAAGACAATGAGGGAACAGAGATAGGTGGAGGGAACCTAAGGGAAACAACAAGAGAATATCGAGGTCAGAGAGGCAGGAGGTGTTCCACGTCAGAGCATATATTCCCAAAGGCACAGACCCTGTGGAACGCCCATGCCAAAGCAGAGGAGAAAAGCAAAGGGCACCAAAAGGAACCAATATATCCTGATTTGCAAACACCACCACCCCTCCACCATTGGATCCCTTGATTCATTGATGCACCTGCGGCTGCATCAAGCTGGGAGGTGAGGTGCCTAATGTGAAGTCAAGCTTGGGAAAAGGATTGGTGTGTTTTCCCTAAATGTTTTAATGATTTTTTCTGTTCTTGCTTTTGTTTCTCAATACCTGAAATTAAGTATTTATATTAATTTGCAATAAATAATTTGCCCAGTTTGTGTCTACTCTGCCTGCCGTAGCAACTCTAACCTCCTTGTCTTTACTTTGAAACATGAGCTATCTTCTTCTGTTCCATTTGCTCTTCTGTCATGCTGAGGGTGAGAAGAGTGAGAAGGAGCTGTGTGGGTGCTTGGCTACCAGCCAGGACCAATGCACCACAGACCTTTTTGGTAATTATCTTTTTCATAATGTTGCTGACCTCTTCAGTAGTCCCCATTCTTAAACAGAAACCTTGTTTACAGTAATCCACCTAAGTCACAGAGAAGCTAAAACTGCTGTCCTCACTGCTGTAGATGCTTCAAAGACAGCTTCACATTTGAGATGACATATTCAGATCTGTAGTGTTTTATCAATTGCAATGTTCTGCAAATGGAATGACACAAAAGATTCACATGAAAATAGCAAAGAAATATTCATATACACCAAGGTCAAGGCAAATGTGATCTACGTGACTCTTCCTAATGTCTTCCTGGAAAAGTGTCCTGTTTTCTTAGAAAACACTATCTTGGACATCCTCGCTACTGTTATAAATAATAATATTAATAAATACATACTAATAAATTGACCATCTCATTTAGGAAAATACTATTTCTATTAGCAAAACCTACAAGCTCCAAATTTGGTGTACTACTGTGCTCCATGCTTGATTGCTTTCTTAAAGATGCAGAAGTCAGGAACTTTTGTCTATATTCGATATCACAATGCAGCACCCAACTGCAATTTTTCAAAATAATTAGATGCTTGGTTGAGCACCTAGTCTTAGTCAACTCAGTTGAACACAATTGTAATTATGATATATCAGAAAATGCTGTTTAAAATGTTTATTCCTTTTTGCTACTAATCAAATTATCAAAGAAATTCTAAAATCTATTTTTGAAACTTCTTAGCTCTTAGATTTTTATGTTAGCTAAAAAATTACAATTAAACTAATAATATTAAAACACACAAACCACAAAACTGAATGACATTATCAATATGCAAAAAAGAACAAAGAACTCATGCAGCATGAAAATGCGGCAACGAACAATCAAGCAAGATTGTTTAAAATAAAATTAAATGGCACCTCTTAAGCTCATATTAATTACATCCAATCAAGTACAATGAATATATACTGTCACTAAAAAGCAACAAATTATAAATATTTATTTCACAGTCTGCATATGAACAGACTTCCATCCTTGTCTAGTGATTACTTTGAGTTCACATAAACATCTGAGAATAATGCTGTCTGAGAATAATACAGCTTTAAGAAATGAATAAATTTAAAGTAAGCAAAGGTTTCAAGCAAAATCTTAAAGAACCATAGAAGAACAGAGTTAAAATGACCTTTCAGAAGGTATCTTACCTATCTATCCATCTACTCTGAGACAAATCACCTAGCCAAACTAAATATTTTATTAACCTGGCCCAAAAAAATCCATTCAGTAATGCAGATCTCAGAAAAATTATTCCATGCCTCAGCATTAATTTTTTTTGGTCAGAAAGTCTGTCCTATTGTCAAATATAAATAATTCATTGCAGAATGTAAGCTTATTACTTCTCCTATGTACCATGGACACACAGACAAAAAAAAATTATTTTTTTTTTTACAAAAATACTTCTATTTTTATACACCCATGACTCCACATTAGAAAAATTTTAGGCTAAATAACCCCAAGTCTTTCTTCCACCATCTTTGGTGGTCATGTTTCCTAAGCCTTTTCTCATTCACACTGATGTCCTTCAGAATGCCTCCAATGGATCTATGTTTTCCTTCAACCTTTATGACAGAAATGTGACACATTACTTCAGCTTATCAGAATTCCTGAACAGGAAGATTATTTTAGGTACCTTACAGGTTACTTCTGTAATTTGTTTTGGTTTGTTTTTAGAACGGAATGACATGTCTTACATGTGATTCATTCCTTTCTTCTCTAAAGAACTGCCACCTAGTCCATTGTTTATCCTTGTGTATTTACACTGTGACTATTTTTGCATGCATGTAGCATCTTCTGCTTGTCCCTATTGACTGCATCTTATTTTTTAACCATTTTCTTCAACTCAACAAAATACTTTTGTAGAACAATGAAGACCCAACATTATCAGTATCTGCTATTATTTAAGAGTCTTCAATTTACCATACTTCCTAGGTGTGTTATGTTTTACAGAGCATGGCAACAAGACCATTGCCAAGGTTGTAAGAACATACCAGCATATTCTCATAATTCTGCAGGGCCTGAACATCTGCCCTGAGATTTCTGTGGAAACTGAGCTCATGTATACTTCTCAAGAGCTGAGCAGTCTGTTATATAAGGTCTTGACGCAGCTGAAAAATCCTTATTTCCACAAGATTCCATGTGGCTTTAAGTCCCATTGAAGTCCACAAGGATATAGAACACCAAGTACAACACAGCGACACTCAAAAAAGTGTGACCAGGAGTGTTGAAATCACAAGCACTCTTGAGTTATGCTGTCCTGGTCCTGGCCAGGACAGGGTTAATTTTTTGCAGTAGCTGGGAAGGGGCATGGCTGGGACATATGGTGGTATATATTCTATACCACCTCATGTCATTGCTGGGGGCAAGGGAAAGGGACTCTCTTCCAAGGAGAAGAGGTTCCTGCTAGTCAAGAAAATGTGGCAGAGGCAGCTCTCTGGTATTGTCTGTTATTGGGGGTTTTTTCCACGTGAATAATTTCTTTCCTTGTACCTTCTGTCATTAGTATTGTTGCTGTTACTGCTCATTTTCTTGTTTCACTGTTTCCACTAAATTGTTCTTATCTCAACTTGTGACCTTTGACTTTTCTGTCTCCAATTCTCCTCTCCATCCCACTGCAGAGGAGGGGAAGGGGAAAATGGGGAAGCAAGATAGAGTGGAGCATGGTTTGGAGAGTCTCGGTGGGGGCACTGAATAGGGGAGTACATTCCTAAGCCATGACATAAACAAATTCTAGAAGTAAAGATGAGTGCAAAATCATCACTAAACTGTTAGTTGCTAATACAGAGGTCAGAAGTTTTTCCTTATTATTTCCTTATTTCCTTTTCCTCTTATTCAGTTGCAAAGGGAGACTTTCATTTCTGTCATGGTCGAAAACAAATGGCATATTTTGCCTCACTTTGAATATTTTGGCTGTTTCCAAATGTAAAATAACATTTATGTTTACCATGTTTTGAAAAATGTTGTTTCTATTTTTCTGTACAATGAAGCTTCAAAAAGTAATCATCTAGCCCAAGAAAATAAACAGACAAAAATGTTTGGAAGACTGAAGACAAACATCTTTCAAGTTAGAAACGTTTTTAAATAAGGTGGTCTGTTATTCCTGGTAGAGCAACTCCTGTTCATTTTTTCATAGAACACTTAAGCTAAAAAGGTTAAGAGCACTGGACACCCAAGGCTTTATCTTTAGGGTACTGAAAAGCACTTAAGGCCCTTTGAGTTAAAACCTCAATTAAGGATCTCTTAGAAAACATTCAGAATATCTCAGGATATGAGGTGAATATGTCTAGTGTGACTAGATAAAGTCATTCTGTTTAAACCACAGGTTTTTCCCCTCCTTTATGTACTTAGTTTTAATTTTAATTTAATCTTCCTTTTATTCTCTTGAAAGCTGAAAGAAATGTATCAGTAAAAAATACATTGATGCAAAGTTGAATTGAGAATTAAATGTAAAAAAACAGGGAAAAAACCATTTTGAAAAATCCCGCTGTAGTTAATGAAGACAGAATTATCAGAATTGAGCCCTAAGAACTAAAGGATTTTCAAGAAAGAGAAAAAATGGGTTTTTTGCTTTTGGGGTATTTTATATATCCCAAAAGGTCCATATTTTAATAAATTATAATTCATTTTATGTATAGAAGTTTTCTCCAGGCTGGAGAACTCAATGATATCTGGAAAACCCGCACCATCATCACACAAATGAAAGCTAAATAACTTAATAGGAATAGGCTTCCCAGTAACATCTCTTCCCAAGTCTCCTTCAGTTTCTTGACATATCTTTTGGTTTCCAAGTAAGTAGCTCACTACATTTTAAATTAACTCCAATTCTAATTTTCTCAATGTATTTTGACTACAAACCTAGTGGGGTGAAGACAGGCTCTTTTGCTCACCACTACATTGTTAAACACCATGATTTCAGTTCATGAGGGCATCTATAGCTTTTCACAGTGAGCAAAGTGATGCCAGTGATAATAACCATAGTTAGGCTTTCATTCTTGAAATGGAAGAACTTGAATTTTCCAGGTAAACTGGTTCATAAGGAATTCCATTTAAAGAATATTTTCTAAAGAAAAAAAACTCAGGTTTTAGTAAATGTCATAGAAAAGAAATTGCTTCAGTTATTGAAAATAACAGAAGGAACAATTTACTATTTCACAAGTAATACATAAATAGCTTTTATAGAATTACTTCTGTTTATCTGCACTCGCACAATTGCACCCTTTAATAAGCTCTTTTAATGACATTTTTGAAAATACATGCCTGGATTCCTGTCCACTGTTGTCTACAACTGAAGCACACATAACCAAAATTCACATGCAATGAATGGATATACAAAAAAATGTTCTGACATTAAAAGATTAAACACTCCAGTGATGCCACTTTGTTTTTAATTACCTTGTAGTTATGAATGTTCTACTTTTCTCACAAAAATGTCTTAGTACATCCCTGGTTTTATTTCTGTGTTTCGAACAAAAGAAAAAATCCAGGGCTTCTGAAGTGTAGGGATTTCTTTTTGTTATCTTACTCCCAGGATATGTGTCACACTAACACATCAACTCTTTGGGAAATTATATAAATCAGATTTATTTTTTGCAGAAGTCTTCTTAGCCAGTGTAAGCTTACAAGCATCAATGAAAGAAGCACAAACTTCTATAGCTAGTCAGACAGCTGAGGATTTAGAATAAAGAATAGTATTTCAACATTCTTAGAGCAAGTGAGTATTTCAACTGAAATACAGAAAAACTTTGCTATGCAAAGAGATAATAAATTTCCATCATTGATTTCTACAGAAGGCTTTTGGGTAGATGCCTTATTAGAAAATAAAATCCTTTTACTAAGAAAATCAGCTAAGAACACAACCACAGAGCAAACATACTTAATGAGTGTATTAAATTTAGAAAAGAAAAATGTCTCATTTTAAACAAAGAAGCATACTTAATACCTGCAAACAGAAATCTAATCTGCAGTATCTGTGATGATTCAATAAATAGGAAACCTTTGGAACCAATAGAAAGACTAAAACTGAATTCAAACAGTTTTGTGTCGGCTTCCAAAATTTACACTAACTGTAATAACTCAATATATTCTCTTAGCACTTATCTTAATAATGCTCAAAACCACAATAAGTTTTGAAGCAGCCAGTTGGCACAAGAATCCTTTGTGAGAGACTTCATGTATCACATATCACCTCCTTTTATGAGCAAACTTGGAGATTTGCAGGCACACTTCAGAGTTGCTGAGCTATAGAATTGCCACAAGCAGATGTGTCTCCAGGATCACATTAGTGGAGACTTTCTTCATTCCCTTGCCTACATTCAATCTCTTCCTCTTTCCTGTATCGTCTCCCATTTCTTTTTCCTTATCTTCTAGATATAGGAGAAAATGGTCTTCTGCTCAAAATGAGTCTTTCTTCACCCAATATTCCATTAGTGAGTTATTTAAAGCTGGCTTCTTCTGATCAGGGACCCAGTCATGAATCTACTCAGTGATGCAGCTACTGAAATATCAGCAATAGTCTCTGAGAGTGTTCCATGCTATCCTATAACTTATACAAACCATAACCTATATAATTTGGTCTAATAAGATTTCTCCTCCTCTGCAAATCTTGCTTCTTAAATTTTCATAACATACCCATTAAATACTTATAAACATATGTTCTATTTATTTTTACATCCACATAAGCTATATCCACGTGAGCTTCAATCACATAGAAAACTAATATAAGACAAACATCAAAGAATTACTAATTTTAGTACTTCATATATACTTATTTCAAAATACTCTAATTCTGGTCTCTGCATTTCAGGTTTCCCAGCAGTTACAACAAAAACTCGTGGATTGGACTGTTCTTTACAGAAGGAAATTCCTTTAAGCACAGCACTTTGTAGTGAGAAGCATGCTATAGTCGTATGATTTCTTATTGAGTGACTGCACATTAACTATTTTTATAAAGATGCAATTAGTGAAAATTCATTCCTGGAAATCATCTAGAAATTCTTAAACATTTATACTGTAATAATTTCTGTAAGTTTAATAAATCTGGATTTTTTTACTTCTCTTAGCCTATCAATTCAAGCAAGCAATACATAATTACAGATGCAAAGGATCTCTGCCTGAATTTGGCCTGTATCCATAAAAGTTCAAGTAAAAATCAAGTGCTATCATCAAAGCAAAGCAAAAAGAGTAGAAAGGGCTGCATTTAGGCTGTGAAATGTCTCATGCTGAACTTGGAAAACATTATACCAATGCAGCTGCTAATGAAGATAACCTGTATTCCTATAGGACAATTCTTTTGCTACTGTTTACTAAGAAATCAGAGGAAAATAAGATTGAAAAGATAGAATTTTCAATATTGCTTAAGGACTTGCCTGACACTGCAATGTGTGTTTGTAAAAACATACTTGAAAAACTTGCCCAGTTTTTGGGGTTTTTTCGGTTTTTAGGGTTTTGGGGGTTGGGTTTTTTTTTTTTGTTTTTTTGTTGGGTTTTTTTTTTTAAACATGAGCTTGAGGCTAGTTTCCAAAACCCTTATCTAGTTTCCTGCCTCATTAAGAGAACAGTCTTCAGAAGCTCCTGTGACTAGGTATCGATTTAATGTATAAGGCTTCTATTTCTGAAAGCTTTGATTCAATGTCTTATGTTACATACAGTTTTGATGCACAAGGGGACCTTTTGGTCTTGCTCGAGTGAATGGAAAGGTTCTTTTTATTTTCAGTGAGATCAGAATTGCAGTTGCATTTGAGGATTTCCAAGGATTCCTAAACTGGTTAAGAGCAAGTGTAACTTACATGTGGACCCCACGCCAAAACACAGGTTCAAGAAATAACACTACCATCTTATTTATTTATGGACCTTCGTTTTCTAGCGCAAGCTTTAAGCATGGTTTTTTAAAAGCCACAAAGCAAACCAACAGTAAGATCAGAATCCTGGTTTTGGTGAATTTTTTCTCCTCTGCAGAGGAACTATATTCTATTATACATATAAATTGCAGCACATTTCAAGATTACTGCAAGTAGTATGAGAATACACACTCTCACTGGACCATTAAAAATCACCTTCTGATGTAATTCATCTAACTTCTCATAAAATTTCTTGAATTAAAATGAGTAACTGAAGAGGAAGATAACCACCACAAAAAGCAAAGTTAAAATTTAAAAAAAAACAGACTTCAGGCTAAATTTCTGGCAGACCCAATTATTGGTTTGTTGGCACATAAAACTGGGGTATTCTTTTATCACAATCAAAATTCTGCTGATATACAGCTTCTTCTCAGTTTTTCTCTTTTGATTATATACAGGACAGGACATAAAAAACTCCAATTCTTCTAGGTTTAAGATTACTTTATAGAAAGATTTTAATAATAAATTTAGAAAAAGTAACTGGAAACAGAAGCAGTGAAAGAGGAGAAAAGTAAAAGAAGATCAAGTAACCATTTCAATTACTCTGGAGTGCAACTTGATATTTCCAAATGATTTTAATTTAATTCACCTATAATGTATAAGCTTTCCATGATTTCACTTCACCTTAATTTTAATTGCTAAACAGATCTTTTACAGACATGAAAAAAAGAAACCGAACAGAAAAGAGAAATGCATCAGTGAGTTAAAGCACAGTTTCCTCACTGCATTCTTTCAAATTATCCATTTTTTTTACCTAATGACAAGAGGCTCTAAAAATGTTTAATTCCTGAATGTATCCTTTACCACTTGATCAGCTTTCCAGCTCTGTCTTAGCTCTGACTGTGGGCTACTTTTATCATGCCTGTGTAACAAGGTATTAATAATTTTTTTGCTCGTAATCAAGCATGGTACATCAATACCCAATGGAAGGTACACGATTAAAATTTATTGAAAACTGTGATGATCAAAGAAAAGAAGCCTGTTCCAGAAAAGGTTGTCAACAGTGAAAATGAGTACAAAGCATAGATGTTCCTCCAGAGGCTTCCTGAACATGGATGGATCCAAGTTCCATTTTTTGAATTGAATTTGAATTCTAAGTGTAACTATAGAACACTCCAGAGACATAACTAAAACAGTTCCAAAAGAGGAGGAGGATTGTGAAGGAAATTATCTGAAGGTAGAGAAAGGAGAAAATTATTTCCAGTGGGACTTTTTTAAAATCACTAAGTGATGAGACTCAAGAAAAGGAAAGCTGTCCCAGGTATCCAGGACTGCAGAGATGGGAAAGGGAAGAGAGAAAGGGCACAGACTGGCAGCAGACGTATCTCTGAGGTACTGGAGACAGATTGAAGTCTCTAAAGGAAGAAGCGTCACTGTTGCAATGCTGAGCCACGAATGCTGTAATTTTGAATTGGCAAGCACTGCAAATGGGATCTTGGCAGGTGTCAGTGGGATTCTGGCATGTGTCAACTTGCAGCATCCAAACATCAGCAAGCCTCAGGGACCCCGTGTCGCTGTCAGTGATGAATACTGGTTTCCAGAGCCATTTAAACAACAGACGCCAGGAAGCAGCAGGGTGTTCTTTTCCCCCGTATTTTTTAACGTCTGCAGGTGACAGCTTTTAAGTTCGCTTGAACACGGCCGTGGCATCCACGTTTTACCGGCTACCCCGCATCGGTCGGGCCCCCGCCGGCACTGAACGCGCCATTCCAGGGGGACTGGGAGCGGGCGCTGCCGCGGCGCTTCCCCAGCGCGCCGGCAGCTGGAGCGGAGGCTGGGGAACAGCCGGGCGGGGCCGCAGCAGCCGCCCCAGGGCCGGCACGGCTCCTGCAGGAGGGGCTGCCCGGGGCACGGGGACACCCGGGGACATGGGCACACCCGGGGCACGGGGACACCCGGGGACATGGGCACACCCGGGGCACACGGACAGGCCGCGCTTTATCTTCACCGCTTTTCCCTCGCCCGCCCCGTCCCTGCACCGTGCCGTCCTCCTGAAGAGGAATATGACTACCATTCAAAAACAGAATTAAAAACTAAACAAAAACCGATTTCGGCCTAAATTTCTGGCAGACACAACTAATGTTCTGTTGACACATAAAACTGCGGTATTCTTTTATCAAAATTCTGCTTCATTTTTTCTCTTTCGATTATATACAGGACAGGACATAAAAAACTCCAATTCTAGGTTTAAGATTACTTTATAGAAAGAATTTAACAGTAAATTTAGAAAAAGTAACTGGAAACAGAAGCAGCAAAACAGGAGAGAAGTAAGAGGAGAAGATCAAGTAACCATTTAAATTACTCTGGAGTGCAACTTGATGTTTCCCAATTATTTTAATTTAATTCACCTAAAATGTGTAAGATTTCCATGATTTCACCTCACAGTGATTTTAATTGCTAAGCAGATCTTTTAGAGACATGAAAAAAAAGAACCAGAACAGAAAAGAGAAGAGCATCAGTGCGTTCACGCCGCTGCCCGGCCCCGGCCCGGTCCCTGTCCCTGCAGGACGGGGGTGCCCGACGCCGCCGGTGCGCGTGCGCGCGCTGCCCGAGCATGCGCAGTGCGCGGCCGGCGCGCGGGGCGGGCGGAAGTGGCGCAGGCGGCCGGCGCGGCGGGACCGGGACAGGGACAAACGGGGAGCGGCGGGACACGGGGACCGGCCGGTCCGCGGGCCTGGCTGTGCTTCCCGCTGTGAGACCTCCCCTCCTTCCCGCAGCTGCCCTGCACACGGGCTCTGCTCTGGGACTGAGTCCCCACACAGTGCCCCACAGGTTTGGAAGTTTCTTTCCGGGCACTGAGTTAACCGAAAGGGGAGTTTTGTTGGTAATACGCCTGCGCTGATACATCTAAGGTCTTGGTTTTAAAGATCTCGGCCTTTTGCAGCTGGTGGGGTGACTTTCTGAAGTGTTTAGTTCATACCGTGTGAAGTGTGGGATCTGCAGTGTAGCCCTGTCTTCCTGAGGCCTCTGCTTTGCAGTGGGTTGCTGCTTTCTAGAGCTGAAGTACTGTTGAGATAATAATGGCTGTGTAAGAATCCCTTTTCCTCAGGTAATGTTTGATTGTGGTCTCTTGCACAATGTCAGATGAGTAAATTTTAATCTGAAATGAAGGAAATTCTGTTTGTTTGTTTGGAGAAACCTAGTTGCATTCTAATGAAACTAAGTACCGCCTGTGTGATCAAGAGTAAAAATAGCCTAGGACATACTTCGCAAAAAAGATAAGTGCCTGAAGATCTGCAGCTAAAGCATGCGGAAGCCTTGCAGCTAAGGGAATGTGTCGTGCTATTGACTTGATTTCTCCTTTTATTAACCTGACATGATGTTTTCACCTCGTGAGAATTCTCAAGGAAATAACAGATTACAAAATCAGACTTTTGCAAAAATTCTAGACAGACTACGCACTTTGCTCACTGGTGATCCTTGTGATTTCATTAAGACTGCTGTATGACAAAAGCTTTCTCTTGTGATGGCAGGTTGGGTTTGTGGTAATTCTGTACTGCCTATTCTGTTCAAGCCAGAAATGTTCATTTTTATGGTAAAATTTTGCATAAAATGTAGTAGGAGTGTATGGCTGTGTCTACGGGTGTGTTTGCTTTTCTAATAAGTATTACCTATTTCATAATTGTTTTAACTTTTGCACAATTAGCCCGAGTATTGCACTGACTAATATTTGTGTTTACAGGGGCTTCAAGTATCTACCGCTGTGACTGACCACATCATTAAGATGCTGATGCTTTTGGCTGTTCCTTCATTCTTCATGAAACTTTGGTGAGGTTTCCTCCAGAAGTCTACACGGTAATGTGTTTTATTCTCTGGTTTGGTGAATGAGTTTTGTCTCTCTGCAAGTAGCAGCTGCTTTGATAGATAAGGAATCTCTTCGTGGCTTTGACTGCTACAGCATCCTTTTCCCAAAATGACATTATCCTCTTCATGTAATTTTTGTGTATGACTGAGTATTTCTTGGTTGTAGAGAAAGGACTAAATTTTCCAGTTTGCCTCTCGCTTCTTGTGGTTTTTTTGCTTTTCTGCTCCAAAGCTGGTATCTCATTAGTTCTTGAAGAAAAGTTGTGTTCTAGGGGAGACTACAGAGGAATAGTGTTGAGGTAGATTGTTCCACTGTCAGAAATTTAAGGTCTATAAAATTACCAGGCAGAATGTCAAGGATAGGGCAGAGCAGCACATAAGAGTTAAGACTATAGCCATCCTCAGTGTTATATTTCACTTGAGTGATGCATATTGCATTCTCTTTGGGGGTGTTAAATTGTGGGTTGCATCCTATATACAGTTTATAGTCTACTTTAAACAGTCTACATCCTTTCATGTAATTCTTTGTTAAAGTTGTTAAGCTCTTTGGTTGCTCACTCTGCATATTATTGTCACTTTAATTATTGGAAGGCAAAAGATATTTGTAGTTCACAGGCTTCTTCCTTCTGCTGTGTGTCTGTGTTGTGTCTCCCTCCTCTTCAAGGAATGTCCCATGATTCTGTTTGCCTTTCTTGCAGTCTCTGTTGGTTTTGTTGGGGTTTCTTTTTCAGTATCCATCCTTATGAACAGCTTTGTTTACACCATTTACAGGCTTCTTAGGCTCAAGTTGGAATGATTCCCATCAGTGTTAGTCAGGCTTTTGAGAGCAACAAAGGTACTTGACAGACTTACTTATTTTCACTTAGTTGTGCCTCAGGAGAGTTGGGAACACCAAGGACAGCACTAACAATATCTTCATGTAGATTTTGAAAGCCCATGCTCTTATCAGTTTGTTTTGGAAAATTTATAACTCTTAGAGCTGGATATTCATATCTTTGGTTTTTAATTGCAGAGAGCACTAATCTGGGAGCTTCAGAGATTATTAGCAGTTAGAACACATGATCTTAGTTTTATATATACAGAAGTTTAAGATCTGGAAAAAACCCCCACTTGTTTTCTACTAGAATGTTGTTTACATAAATTTGAATTATAACAAAATGCTGTGTGTTGTTAAGACATCTTCATGGGGAAATAAAAACAAACAGAAAATCTATTTTTAATTGCTTGAGTGGTATAACAGAGAGAAGGAGGATAAAAAAAAGTGTTTACCTGTTATATTGTATATCTCCCTGGCTCATTATACTGTTGCTGGGTGAAGATCAATATTGCTGATTAACTTTGAAGTTGACTCTTTCTAGGTGGAATAGATCAGCTTCTCAGCCTGCTAGAATAAAGTGTGAAGTAGATACTTTGAACTGAAAAGCTGTGTAAATGTTCTAGTTGCTCTTTCCACTAGAGACTTGAAATCCTAGTAAGCTAATGACAGTGCTGTCCTGGTTGTTTTTGAAAACATACAGATAAAGGCATCGTTTTTAGCCTTATTTAGTAAAATTTTATAGAAATTCTAATACCTCACTAGTCAAAGCAGTTGACAGAGATGGAACAGCATCTGCACCTTTGTAGCAGGCTTTTACTTCTCCTTCAGCTCAAGCAGAAATGGAAACCTGTCTGGTACTGTACCTCCTAACTGTGCTATCATAGGTTGACCCTGGCTGGAAGCCAGGTGCCCACCAAAGCCATTCTTACCATTCCTCTCAGAAGGACAGGGAAGAGAAAATACAACTAAAACCTTGTGGGTTGAGACAGAGAGATCACTCACAATTTACATGGACAAAAGAGACTCAAACAAAGGAATTTAACTTATTAGTCATCAAATCAGGGTAGGATAATGACAAAATAAGAACAAATCTAAAGACCTTCCCCCACCTCTCCCATTTTCTGGGCTTAGCTCCACTCCCAGTTTCTCTACCTCCTCTCCCTGAGCAGTGCAGCGGACAGAGAATGGGGATTGTGGTCAGTTCATAATGCTTTATTTCTGCCTCCTTCCTCCTCATATAAATTGAAAGCTAAGAAAAAGCAAAAGCCAGTCATTCTATGTGTAGCCATTGCAGCTGAGATGTCCTTGGACCAAAGTATTTTATTGATATCTCATGAGTGACTGTGACTTCTTGCTTATATCTGTTAGACAAGAGTAACAGCACTGGGGAGTTTCCTGGAAAATGGGGAAGGAGAAAGAAGGGTTGCTCACAACAAGAGAAACAGTCATGAGTTATTAGTGAAGTCTGATATCTGTGGATACTGGAGTAACAATAAGGTGAATTTTTGATTTTTCTGAAGAATAAGGTTCTTTTTTAAAGAATGTCTGTAGTGTTGCTGTCTGCACCTATACGTGTTGACTTTTGTTTGTTACTTAGGATCCAGTGGTCTTTCCATTTTGCAATGGTTTCCCAATTCCATTTAATTTTAACTGAATATTTTGTAGGAATTCAGTCTGCTTAGCACTGAAAAAGCTCTTTCGAACTATAACTAAAATGTAGTTTAAGCTTTTACTGAGTATAATACCAAGTTTTTGTGTCCATTCAAAAGTATAGGAAATACTTTCTTTCCTGTTCTTTAGTATGTAAAAATTGCTAAAACAGTTTGAAATTAGGACTATGGCTATAATACTGCTATCTGGGTTTTCAGGAAACAGAAAGCATTTTTTGTTTAGTTTATTAAAACTTACTGAAAACAGAAGATTGATAATGTGGCTTTTCTGTAGATACCCACTTGAAATAAAAATTATACAGCAAAGATACCCCCAGAAGAAACGAGATGACAATGTAATGAGAAAATACAGCTATAACTACTTATTGCTAGATTACTTTTTTCTATTTCTCTTATGTGTAACTTCGCTACAATAGACTACTCTTCCTCTCCCCTGTTCTCAGCATTATAACACTATCACTAATAATTTATTTCATTGACTTTAAGCACAGTGAGGGCAGACCATAGATGACACAGTCATACATTTCTTAGCTTGTTCCCAGTGCCTTCCGTGCTTAGCATCTATTGCAGATACCCATCTTATTTTCTTTATTATTTTTTCATTATTTGATTCATTGATGAAAATTTTTCAATCAGTACATAAGCATCTTTTGTTCATTTTAAGTTAAAATGGCAGATGTTTTAATTTCTTGCAGTCAAATTTTCTTATAGGGAAAAAACTGAGTATGGAGACTGTCTGTCCATGACCTTGTGCTGGGGAAGGAGTCATTCAAAGTCTTTGCGTGGTTTTTATCTGCATTTCTGTACATAAGATATTAACATTGTTTACATTACCCTTTGCATTTATATGTATTTATATTTATTTATATGTAATGTAATATTTTATTGCCATTTATGGTGTTTTGGAATGTTTGAAAAATCAAGTAATTTGGATGGTTGTCTATTGCCAAGGAAATGTTACTTTCTTCTTGCTACTTATGGTACTAAGAGATGAGGCCAATCCCTCTGAAAAATCTTAATCTTACATAATTAAACTGTCTTGTTATGAAATAGGTAAATATTCCCATTCTGAGTTAAGATGCAACTTTTAGTAACTCTTAATTTGAACAAAATGAAGAGCTTCAGGACTCTTTTTTATGATTTTTGTTTAGATAAAGCAGCTATGCCTGTTCAGTTGCTGAAGATCATTAAAGGGCAGTCTGAGACTCCACTACCAAGCCATTTGCAGAAGGAGAATTTGCAACATTTGCAAGAAGGCTGTGATCATACCAACAAATACATTCAGGTAAACTGACCAGTAAACTGTCTTGCTTTGCAATAGCTCCTGTTACATTAGCAAGGCACTTCTTTATTCCAGCCCAGTTGTGACTTTCTGCATCTGTGTGTCTTTGTGTTGATCTGTTGCAAATCTTTAAGCAGTGGAAAATTATGACCTTGTTGAACTTCATTACATGTTGCTATTGTTTTCATTGATTCACAGTCCTGCCCATTTCTCTTGTGTTATCTGACTAAAATTTTATAGGAGTTTCTCTTTTCAGAGTTTATAAGCTGTGGACCAATTTAAAAAAAACATTAATATGCCCTATGCTGTGCTGAAAATTGAGGGATTGGGGGAGGTTAAGTGTCATTTTAAAAAAATAGTAATAAGCTCCTCAGTCCTGTTAAAGATCAGATTTCAGAGTAATGACTTCTAAAGTAGTTCTCCTTTTGTATGAAACAATGCAATATCCAGTTTTATGAAAGGTGTTGTTTGTAGCAGCTACCAGCATCAAGACACAATTAGGTTGTTTTATCATTACCAAGTGTGCACTTATATTTGATGGTAATCCCAAATATATTTTGGATTGGAAGTACCATCCTGCTATACTAGTGAAATGCAGAAATACCTTTTTCATGCCTGAAACAAATATTCTCTGTAAAATGCAGTGTCAGTTCTTCAGTGTGTTCTTTTTTAATCCTGTTTAACTTTTTTTGTCTGTGGCTCTGAGAATTGTTTTAGGCATCCCTGATGCTTATGTGTCAGGAAATCAGTGTTAACCCAGGCTTTCTTTCAGTCCACTAATGAAAAAAAAACAAGGGGAAAAAATTAAGGCAAGCTGGTTCTGTAGAAAACCTAAATTGTCTCGAATCCTTCCAAAAATGGCACAAACATTTTAAAAATATGAGCTGAACTGATCTAATGTTTTTCTCTATCCAAAAAAATGCATTTTTGCTTCCACAGCTATATATTCTCAGTTCCAACTCTAGTGCTTATGTGACCCTGTGACTGAGTCCATTCATGAGGAGGAAGCTGGCAGAAGGCCATCCATATTGCTGGAGAGAGGATAATTTTCTGCTGCTCTCACTCTGCACTGGTTCACTGTGGTGTCAAACTGATGCCAGGAGTGGTGCACTTCGGTGTAGTGAAGGAACAAAACTGCCCTGTTTGGAAGCAGGCAGCAGTTGAGTGGTGCAGGAGGTGGTTGGATTGAGAATGATCCAGCCTTCCTTAGGTCTTGTAAAGGAAAAAATGGAAACATCAATAACCACTGCTGCTAGAAAATGGGGTTTATTCCTCGGGGTGTAGCTGCTTGTCCCTGTTCACCTGCCGGATATATGGGCTTTCCTGCTTTGAAGAGCTATGTCTGCAAACAGGCCTGACATGGAAGAACAGGGATTCTTGTTCAGAAGGAAGTGGTGAAGGAGACAAAAATGGAGACAATAGAGAATGTTTCTGCCAAAATAAATGTTTCCATTAGGAAAGCAGAGCAGTTATTACCAGACATAGATTTGAAGCATGCAGTGCTATAGCTGATTCTGAAAGGGAAAGTGTGTAGAATGTCTTTCTCAGACTTCTGCCTTATGTTAAGAGAACTTCATGCTGCTGCTGACATGGATTAGTAGGTGACTAAAACAGCTTGGCATAAAAACAGCACAACTGGAGAGCTGATAAAGCTGGTGCTAATGCACCATTAAATGTGTAGGAAAATCCAGTTCTGCAGGCTGAGATTGAAGTGAACCTTAGAATGCACTGATGTTAAATTATCTTAGTGGTGGCACACTGTCACCCTAGACCTGCCAAAATAGGGATCAGGTCCTGCTTTGACAAGGAGGGAAGGGCAGAGGAGGATTTTTATGAAATGCATTCTGGGAAAAGCAACAAAAAGTATTAGAGATGCTTCTGTTTGACTTGTGTGCCTCAGTCCTTTCATTCTTCTGCATGTTTTCATCTTCCTGGCATCTCTTTGAAAACTGCAAGTTTCAAATTTGTGGAAAAACAGGACAAGCAATGTTTGTACTGCCTCAGTCATCATGTCTGTTAACTAAGACATGATGCCTTCTCCCATTAGTTCATCATCCTCTGGATTTTGCTGTGGCAAATCTGAACCAAACCTGAAAATCAGCTGCCAAATCAGCTATAGAACCAAACTGAGGAAGTGAGGCCTTATAAGGAAGGAGACTGGAAGAATTGTACATGGTTTGAGAGTGTGTCTAGTGGCATTTGGAATGTGGAGGGTTTTGGAAAAAGCTTGCTTCTAAACTCAATAAGCAGTGCAGGATTTGTGAGGGAAGAGTCAATTTGAGCAAGTTTTGCTAAGGTAGGTTCTTATGAAGTTTGGAGCCCAAGAGTTCCAGGCATGTGGAGAAAGCAATGGGCAGTATGAGGAAGTGGGTAGTCACTGGGCAAGAGAACTATACCACAGATGCTTGGGATACAAAGGAAAGTGGAGGGGCCAAACCATTACAGCAAAGAATGTGGTCCCAGAATTTGAAAACTCTTTGGAAGATACTGGGATGTAAAAGGAAAGATAAAAAGTAAAGATGGTCAAAAAGTAGTCACTATCCCATCAATGTAGTCCACTTTTAATAGTGTGCTGGTGCAGATTGAAATTTCTTACTAAGAAAAATATATGTATGTAAATGTTGACTGTTCCTGAGGTGACTGTTTCATTGCAAAGACTTTATTACAAGAAAAATTCTGTAGTCTTTTATTTACCTGTGAGTACAATTCAAGACAATCCCAGCAAGAACAATTATCTATATGTATCTATATATATGTGTGTGTGTGTGTGTATGTATATAGTGAAATTTTAAACAAAGTTGTAATTTTGAAAACAAGTGAGAAACCTTTCTGTTTTTAACTGGTAGGTTCCTACTTTTCACAGAGAAGACTAATGAGCTTTGTAAGGAGACCTAATTATCAAATTATTTTGGAAATCAGCATCTGCAAATAATGTTGAGGTTTTGTGGAGTCATATTATTTCTTTATAAAACAGATAGTGAAATCTTGTTGAATTTGATTTGGATTACTTCTCAGTTAGTGTGTCGTAGGACAGATTTTACTCTGAAAGGCCTCTGGAGTAATAATTCACTGCTGCATATTTTGTCCTGATTTGGTTTAAGAGGCATTGTCTCGCATTTAAATCCAGCTTACCACTGAATATGTGTACTGTAAAATCACTGATTTACCTGACTGTCCTCTTAATGTTGCATTTATAGACAGGTTGCCCTGCTCTCTTTTTACAAGAAAACTCTTTAGTCTATTTTTGTGCTTTCTGTAGTCTTTTTAAGCATTATATAGAGTCTGTTTTCAATATTTATATTTTTCTTTGTTGAAACAATTTTTGTGGTTTTATCATTAAGAAGGATACAGTGCTTTACCTGCCATACTGAGAAAGAATACACTTGACTAACATTTTTGGTACTGCTGATGATAACATCTTTCTAACTAGATGCGTTTGTTCCAAAGAGATGTTACCATCACTGAAGTTGCTGATTTTTGCTTCATTTTAACTTCAGCATCACAATAAAAAGAGTATTTTTAATTAATTGTTGAATTATAGCATCTTTTAGAGCATTTGTATTATTGCCAAATAATTGGGACACTACAGTTTCAAAACTTTGTAATACTCTTCTCACAGCTGTATTTTTGTTTTCCCAGAAGATTATTTATCTTCATAGACATCTGTTATATCTTGACTGTGATTTTGTTCTGATATTTATATTGTAATCCTTTGCCAATATTTTTGGAGAAATTGCTGTATCTTCTAAGATTTTGATCACTACCTCTTTAGATGCCTTTCAGGTTTTGTGCTAAAACTCTAGTCTTTTATGTTGTTTTTGTAACTAATAAAAGTTACATGTGTAGTTCCATAGCTACTATTGTATTGTTTAATGTAAGCTTATCATCTAGTCAGTAGCATCTAAGTAGTATTGACATGTAATACTTCCTTGCTTATGTCTCAAGAATGTTGCTTTTTAGTGCTGTCTCTAGCAGTTGTGGGTTTTTTTTCTTGTTAAGAATTTAGATGGCAATTTGTGCTTATTCCTTAAATTCTGAATTTTTTTAGCTTACAGATGTTTCTGCTGTTATCAGTATTTCAGTAACTTAGAGGCATAGTCTTAGTTCACAACATTGTATTTTATTTCTTGCTTTTTAGGGAGTAGTTACTCTTTCCTACCCATTAACAAAGCTCAGAGATGGAACAGACTTTTTCAAGATTGTTCTTCAAGGTACTACATTTAAGTATACATTTTAAATTTATGGTACTACATCAGTAGTACCTGCTTTTGTATAGTGTTCAGTAGAATGTTAGATTTAAAATACTCTCTAAAACTGTTCATGTTCTACAAAAAAAAGTTTATCTTAAACTTATGCCAGTAAGTTAATGGAAACAATACGGTCTTTATATTTCAGTAGACTTCTTGTTGCATGATTTTTTAAAATACTGTCCTGGAAATGTATTAGCTATATGTATAGGTTTAATAGTGTATTTTCAAACTGCTTATCATAAGAAGGACTAAGAAAATTGCACACATAATCATTACCACTTAATATATATAGCATTTACTATGTAAGGGCACATTTAATATGGGTCAGTGTTTTGATTCGCAGCAAAATATTTGTGTTTCATTCTGTTCTAATTTAAGCATTTAAAAAAAGGAAATTTCACTTGACTACTCAAGTATTTGAGTATCAGTAGCTAGAATAGCACTTTGAAAGGCCTAAGTTGTTCATCATGTAATAAATAATACAAAAAGTAATCTATTCCTTTTAAGTCTTAAGATTATCACCCCCTCCAGTCAGGAAGGTGGAGGAGGTAATTTGTCAGTAGTCTGTTGGATTCAAAGAACTTTCCATTTCCTTCCATTTCATTCTCAGCTTACTCCTTACAGTGGCTAGAGAATCATCACGTGCTCCCTCTGGTCCTCCTGACTCCAGTGCCTGAGCAGCAGGGCTGGGGTGTGCAGGTCCTGCCTGGTGATGCTGCTTGTGGCTGGTGTTAGCAGAGGTGGATGAAGTTGGTGGGGCCTTAGTCAGTCTCCCTGCTGGCTTCAGGGCTCTCAAAGGGGTGGTTAACCTCCCTGAGTCTTGCTGATTTCAGTGACTGCTCTGGAGAGGAGTTTATGAACACTCTCCATGGAAACATAAGTTTGCACACCTAAATCGTTGATGTTGTTTCTGAAACTGTAAAAGGTAGAAAACTCTTAAAATAACAACGTGATTTCTGCTTCAGTCCTCCTGGAAGGCTGTTAATTAATACTTCTATGTCCTGGAATATCTTCAGTTTATAATAAACTCTACAATAGGATCTGTGGTAATGTGACTGGATAATATTGCCTCTCTAACACTATACATTGAATTATCCAAGTGGAAATCTTTTTCATTTCTGTTTAATTGTACACTGGTGTACAATGTGCACATTTTGAATGGTACTCTTAGGAAGAATATTCTGAGCAATATACCTGTAGTTAGCACATTTTCTGTTTGTATATTAATTGAAAAGTGTTAGACTCTGTAGATCAACTTGTTTTGTAAATCTCTTTCCATTGCTGTTTTGTTTTGGAGAAGGTATAGTGATTGGAATCACTTTTGCTTTTTTTTCCCTCTAGATTCAGATAACTTGTGTTCCCAGATCAACAGCATCAGTGTTTTAATATATGGGAAAATGGCAGAGGATTGTGCAAAAATTATACGCTGTGGGGTAAAAAAAACACCAAAACATATATACATATATATTCTTGTTTTAGGAATTGTTTTTTACAGATGTATGTTGACTTCTTGTCTTGTCTTAGTCTACCTATCCCTGAAATTAAAAGTAGTCTCCATTCAGTCCCTTCAAATCTATAAATATGAACTAGAACAAAAAAAGTATTTGCTTATGTAAATTCTTTCTCACACTAATACTGAAGTAAAACAATTCTTTTTATCAGTTCTGTTTACCTAGCAAGCAAAGGATCATGAAAATGGATAATAGGGAAGTCACTCATTTATATTCATATTTTGAATGGTTTTGCCATCTGATAAAGTAATTTTAGAATTAAATTCATTTCAAAGACAGTTACACTAAAAGATTAAAAAAAGAATTCAAAACTATGCATGCAGGGTTTTTTTTATTGGCTTGGGGCTGGTGTCTTGCTTTGTCAGAGAAGCTTGGTTTGATTAGCTCCAGGTAAAAGACAAGTCAGCCTGTGAGTTTGTGAGACAGCGTGTTGCCACTAAAGGCAAACAAGATGAGAAAAATTACCTCAGTCTTTTTATAAGATTGCCTGTCAGTTTACTGACATTTCAATATTAGCCAAGTATCAAATTCAAATTAGTATATGATACATTATGAGCTCACGATAATGCTTTTTCATTTGTGATACACATTCACACTAAATCATAGAATGGTTTGGGCTGGAAGGCACCTTTAAAGATCAGCCAGTTACAACCCCCTGCCATGGGTATTTCACTACATTAGATTGCTCCAAAGCCCTGTTCAACCTGACTTTGAATTTCTTAATTCCATGGAATTTTGACAGGGAAGTCAGGGTTGGAAGTTCCTGAACTAATTTGCTAAATATGCAAGCTGAAGAATCTTTTTAAGTTCAGTGAACAAATGAGTTTTGTCCTGATAAAAATACAAATCTTGAACAAGGCACTGAGAGCAATTCGAAGATAAAAAGATCAGTACTAAAGAGCTGATTAGGAAACTACAACCCACAGGCAATAACCCTTAGACAGCCAGAGTGTGCTAAAACCCCAGTTTATTCTTCTTTACTGAACTGAACCTTCATGGTGCTTACCTCATGGTGCTTACCAATGTCTCAAATGAGATTTTCAGTTTGGAAGAATATGAATATAAGGAAAGAATGATTTCTGAAACTAGCAGAGTTTGAAAAAAACCTGATTTTTTAGTCATTAACGAATTACTTCATTATGGTCCAATACTGTTTATTTGCTGCATACCATTTCAGATTTTAGTATTTTTTAGTTTCTCTGTCATTCTTGGCATAGTGTAAGAACTTCAGCTAAGTAGCCGGGGGAGGAGTTGGTGATTTCCAAAAATGTGAGTAGCCATGTTGTCTCCTGAGAGTCTTCTCATTCTGTAGCAGAATAACCATCAGGAAAAATACTGTCTTTCTTGTATGCCACACTTTTTGAATGAGGGAAATAGAATTTATTTTTATCACTTAAAAATGTTGGTCAAATCTGATAATTTTAAATGCAGTACACTTCCGTTGACATGAAAATCCACCAATTTATGTAAATAGCTTTGATTCCCAAGCCAATTACAAGATCTTTGTAGCTAAAGGTGAAATGGAAACTAGCTATTTTGAAAACTAATGTAACGTTAAATTTCAAAGCACTGTGCAAATATTATATTTAGAAACTTCAAGTCACAGCCTGTCAAAGTTGACTGTGAATTTGTAAAAAATCTGAGACTATATCTGTTCTTTCTACCTGTAGAACTAGATTTTGAGGCTAGTGCTGTCTTTTCCTGATGGAAATTGCACAATCCTTTCAGTTTGTTTTTTTTAATATAGTGCTACATATGGCAGCTGTGTTACAGGAGAGTAATCACTAGTAACCTAATATTACTCGAAAAATGTTTCATTTATTATCAGCATGTTAAAAGGTGGAGTTTATGTTATTCTGAAGCTTCTTCTGACAGAGGAGAGCAAGATAAGAGAAGTCACCTGTACAAACCTCCAATCCTAACTCAGCAGCCACATCCCAGAATCTTGTGCAGCCTACATTCTAATAAAATGCTGAAATGGGAATAATGTATAAACAAGGCATATCTGTTTAGATGAAGGTTGATTTTGCTGTTGAAGGAACATTCAGGATAGCATCAGCTAATAGTGAAAGGAAAGACACGTACTAACACCTGATTTTGGCAAAATTCTTGGAGTTTCTTGAGGTTTATATTTGTGTGTTTCTGGAAAGAATGAAACAACTTTAATGTTAGTAGGGCAGTGTGTTAGTGTGCAAGGAATACTGAGTGTTCTAATTGTTTTGACACATTTTAACTTAGCTTTGAGTATGGCTTACTCTAGGTAACTAATATTTTACTTTTTAGTCAAACTTATACATTGTATTCCCACTTATGACACTACCTGAAAATCACCATACTCTAGGTAGTTCCACTGTGAATTAAACTGTCTGATTAAATTTATGTTTTCTGCAGAAATTTTTTCCCCAATGTTTTAATAACTACATATATCACTGTCACTTAATCTAGCAGCCCTTCTTTTTCTTGCACAAAACATTAAGGTTTTGGATCTTAAATCATTTAGAGTAGCATTGTCAGATTGCTGAAATAGCAAAAAACGTGCTGTCATAGTGCAATATTTGGCTAAAACTGTCAACTTTAATCAGAAGACTCTTTTATTTGTTGTAATCAAATAAACACATGAACAAAAATTATTCAGTAGAAGTTTATGGAAGTGCTTTTGGTAGAAGCTTGAATAGAAATAGGATTCCAAGTCTAATGTGTTTATTGGAATGGAGCACACTGGCACAGCCCTGCTATACAGTTCTGATAGCAAGGGAGCTGACTATAAAGGAGCTTTACATTGTATCAGATAGCTTTTTTTAATCACCTCTGATTACCTAAAGGTATTTAATGTATTTTTTATCTTCTCCTTTATCATTTTTTCTTTCTTTTTTTTTTCTTTTTTATTTGGTGAGCTTGCTGCTAAAAACATGAGCTGGTGCTGGGACTTGAATCATGCACCCTTTAAATCCTCCTTTTCTTCTTCATTTTATGGTGTCTGAGGAACTTCGTACCAAAGTGAAAATAGAGTTACAATCACTTTCTGTGCCAGAATCTCAGGAGTGATGCCAGAGAAGTTTGTAATGTCTCTTTTGCTACCAGAAACCTACCTGTTGATTGACCTATCTATTTAACCCTTAAGGAAGATGTTGATCCAGCCAAAACAGAGTTTATAGGAGAGTTTCTTTAAAGTGGAGCTGTAATTCAATGAGAAAGCTCCAAGAAAAGAGTGTTTTATCGCTGCTGATCTGATGTGTTATTTCTTTTCTACCTTAGTTAAGCTAATCAGAAAGGAGTCAGTCTTTAGTGTATTCAAAGAGGAATGGTTCTTTTGCCTTATTCAGTGTGAATCTTCCTCCCTAGGCTTTGTCAAAAATAGCACTCTGTTACAGTGGCATCAAGAGTGTGAAAATTTTAGCAGAATTTAAAAGAAAAATGCTTTCTGGCATTTGTTGTAAATATAAATTCCATGGGTAGAAGAACTAATTTGGGAAACTTAAAGGCAGTTTTTGCAATTTGTTCAGGATTTTTGTTTCTTAAGTGTCTTGTGACTTTGGGTGAAATTTCACATCATATACTCTTAAAATAGAGCATGTGTTAGAGTCTGTGTAATTTTCTGTTTATTGCTCTGTCCCCATAGGAAACCTTCATAGTTGCAGGATTTAAGGTGATAAAATTGCCTACAGTGAGAGAGGATGGTAGACATGGCTGTCACCTGGAAGTGTCTGAAGAAGCTGGATCAGCCATTTATGTATGTGGTTACCCCACTTTTTCTTTTTTTATATTTATTTCCATAATACTTACATTAACATTTTGCTTTATAATAGAAAAAAAACAATAAAATCTATTAGAAATTGAAATGCTACAGATCATTTTACCTTGTTCATCAGGAAACAAGACATGTTTGTGTGTGTGCACACGTAATTTTATAATAACCCTAACCTAATTATTTTCCAGATAAATTTCTGTTTGCCGAGTGCAAGAATTTGACTTTAGTTGACTTTAGATAGATTCATAGAGCTGTTTAAACTACTCTTGTATGTAACATTTCAATAATAACATTTCAATAATACAGACAAGGCAGAGGGTGCAAGAGTGATTTCAGGTCTGTAATTTTTAGTTTTCTCTGGTCTATGAGTTTGTTCTGCTTTAAGTCAAATCATGAATTGTTGCCTTTCAAATACTTGGATTGCTATAATCTAAACATTATAAAGAGAATTGTGTCCTTTAGTCCTGAGTGAAATATTTGTTCTTTTTTACTATTCTCACATCAGTGCTGTTTATTTTTATCTGTATAGTTGTTGTCTAATTAAATCCTAAATTTAAGTAAAAATACTTCTTTTGTTTAATTTCAGAAAGGCACTTTTGTTTTGGAATTGACCTCCATAGGTAACTAAAACTTGGCACATAGCTCAGCGAGAAACAAAATTATTTAAAATGATAGTGCAGACTGTTTCATGACATTCATTATCTGTTGATGATGATTATATATAGGTAGAAAGAGTATGTTTCATTGAAGATCATGGATAACAAAACTGCCCTGAGTCTGAATAGGTGCGTCTAAAGTAAAAGTGCCTAAATTTTAGGAACTACATGAGGCCTTCAGCTGAGTATTGGCAGACCTCATGACACACAGTCTAATCCCAAAGACACTATGCAGCTCCCTGAATGCCTAGGTTGTGCTGAGGTGTTTATCTCACTATTGACCACAGAACGGAGCTTGTGGCACTTTGTTTAGTGACACATGCATTGGATGCTTAACATTAATACAAATGAGCAGACTTTGTGTGTGCTTCGCTTTCTCCATCACAGCTTTTCACTCGGCTGTTTAAAAGTAGAATCAGCTTCAGGAATGCGGCTGAGGTGGAGAGCAAAAGCAGATCTGCAGCAGGAGTCGGCAGTGCTGAGGCAGTGTACAGCTGTGACACAGGGCCCTGTGACCGGCAGCCAGGGTGGGCTGTGGCCTCAGGATGGCAGCTGAGCCCTGTGTTCCTCACAGAAAGTGGGGGTGTGTTGGCTTTTCATCAAATCACCAGAATTAGTTCTTTGAAAGACCTTACATTGAAGATAAGTGTGGCTTATAAGTAAGGCTCAAAAGGTTAGGAGCTACCTTTGAATACAGTTGATCCCATTCTGGTAAAATTTTTCCCCCAAAGGAAAGTAACAAGTTGCTGAGACTAGATCTGCTCTAAGCTTTGACAAATACATACATGTTTATGGACAAAACCTAAAACCATTTAAGGTGTATGTTAAGCAAGTGCAGTTTTAAATTTGTAGCCTCCAACTTTCAAATGCTACTCTATTAATGTGACCTAACATATTCAACTAAGTGACTTTAGAAGATGTATTTTTTTGAAGAAGCTTTTGTCTGAGTGTAATTGCAGTAAGTATTCCTTTTTTATCTTCTGTAGCTAATATTTTACTAGATTCAGAGGTGGTTCATATAGCAAAAATGTCTGTAGGGCTGGTCTGTATTTTCTTATAGTGTATTTCCTTTAAAGTTATCAAATGTTGTTATATTTGCAGTGCCTTCAATTTTGTAATCAGAAAGTCTTGGATTTTTTTTTCCATAGATTTACACTAGACCAGGAACAACTGCTGCTTCAGAAACTGCATCTGTGGTGAGTTTGCATTTGGGATGTTTATAAATCACATGAGATTAACTGCATGTAAATAAGAATGTGTGGAATTCAGAATTCAGTTTTGTTCCTGTTTAATTTGCTTCCATACTCTTATCCCAGCAGTCATTTAGCTTTTACTTTTGCAAAGAATATACCTGGAACACAAAGTAAGATATGAAAAAAGGAGTACGTTTTCAATACTTGTAGTATAGTTCCCATCTCGATCTCCAGACAGACTTCATGTTGGTTTAGGAACTTGGAACTAGAAAGGTAACTATAGGTCTAAATAAAATTGTGTCCTTGTGCTGTAGAAAAAAAAAGGAAATATGAGACTTCCTTTGATTTAAAATCAGACTTCAGGTACGGATCTTAACATTTGTTTTGATTACTGCTTGGAACAAGCCTTTATGTGTCTAAATAAAAATTCTACAGGAAATAGTATTTTAAAGGCAGAGGAACTGGTTTATGAAATTTTAATGTTCTTCATCATGATGTTAAAGATTCAGGACCAATGGTGATAGAGCTTGTTTTCATATTATTTTTATTTACAGTTTCATTCTTTCAGTATAGTACTTGAAAACCACAGTTATCAATCAGTTTGACAGAACTCGTGGTTTTTAAATGAGTCAAATCAGCATATATTAGAACCTTAAGATGAGAGGAGAATAGTCCTGGAACTGTAGAAAGTAGTCCTTAATTTCTTTAATCCTCCAGCAATTGTAGTATTTTAATCAGAAAATGTGCACAGTGGCTGTGAGAGGTAACCCCGCCAGCAGCCCAACACAATGATTCTGTGCAGTGACACTGCCAAGCAGAAGTACAAAGCTGTTTATGTATGTGCTTTAGAAAGTCCTCTGGATGGACATGTTAAAAGGGATCAGTAAGAAATTGTCTTTTTTTGTTCTTTATTGTGATGACTTTTACTCACCTGGTTCATGTATTGAAACTTACTTGAATTAACTGGTTGGCTTATTGTAAGAAAGATGCAATCACAAAAAGAAATTAAAAGTCTTGTATGCTTTCTGAGTCAAAAATGATTAAGATATAAAGAAATAGATAATCTTCATTTCTTTTTTTAAGATGAAATAAGCATGCTGAGGATGAATGATGTTAAAAGACAAAGTTCTGTATGAATGTTTGAATAATTTTTTCTTCTGTTCCCTCATTGTATCATGCCTTTTCAGTCTGTTGCTCCAAAATATGTGTATACTCCCCTGAATCATCTTAAAGATGGGACTATAGTGAACTTGTATGGCATCGTGAAATTCTTCAAGCCTCCATATGTTAGCAAAGGAACTGGTATGTACTATATTCAAGAGATTTGAAATCTCCTCTAGCCAGAAGTGTTCTTACTATGTTAAAAATCAACCAGAACAACAAATTCACATGATCCTTTGACCATAGCTTTGATCAGCTAATACCAGGGAACACAACAACAAATAGGTAAGAGATATCAGTCAGTTTAGGTAGACTGGTGGAGATAGCAAATGAAGAAAGTTCTTAAAGAAGATTTGTCATTTGTCCAGCTACTTTAACAAGACTTTGGGGAACTGAGGACTTGGGACATCTTAATTAGACAAGCACTAATTGCTGGAAATCATTAGGGCAGCCATCCATTCCAGATATGTAAAAACAGTGAAGTTAAATGCACCGACTTTCAAAGTAGCATGTCTCCAAAGCAGCTAGGAGAGATTTTTTCCTACTGAGTTATTTGTCAAGTTAATCACTTCAATTTCTTAAGTAGTAGAAGTTTAATTGGGAATATGATTATTTATTTTACAACTAGGCCTTGCCTAAATGTCATTAATAGCTTCCTAATGTCTTCCCTGTATATTTTCAGTTGGCATTATTAAAATAACACAAGAGTATCAGTGGAGAACAGGGACACAAGTTGATGTTTCTTATTTATGAAGATAGTTGTAATTCACTTGCTACTTTATAATGAAAATCTCTAAAACAATTTTAATTAGTCTGGGGTTTTGAGTAAAAATATTCACTAATCAGTCAAATATTTCAATGTTGTTTTTTGATTTGTTTTTTTGGAACAATCCAGAGTGATGTTTGCTTGAGAGGGTGCAAAATAGTCAATGATTGTTATACATTGTCAGGGCATGAAGTGGATCTTGTCAGAAGATCCTGTGGTTGCATCTGCGTTGCAGATCTGGCCCAATCCTGCACTAATACATTCTTTGTCTGACACTGTAATAATAGAATCGTGTAGCTTTAAACTGATGCCCACTGGAAGCATGGAAAGTGGGGCCACTGTGCTTAATCTACATGGGTCTTTATTCACTAAATAGATATGTCCTGATGCTGCTCCTTCTTACACATATTAAGGCTTAAGGCTGAGGCTTAGCACTGCGTTCCCACTGAAAGTGGGTGCCACTGGAATGGTACCTAATTTAGTCTTGTCTGTTTATCTAATCTATAATTAAAAGTTCATCATTTCTATTACCATTATTGCATTAGGTGAGTGTTAAAACACTGATGAATGAAATGAGTTTTCAGTATGTTCTTAAATTAGTTATTACAGAGAAAGTTGTTTTAGCTAAGCACACTTTTGCTCGGGGCATATAGTTTGAAACGTCTGTACATGAGAACTTTATGAGTTCTGAAAACTGTCCAAGAAAGTGCTTTGGGTCTTGCTTGGTACAAGAGACAGATGGGATTTTGTCTGCTGGAAGATCTGTTGGAAGTGTTTGAAATTCTATTCTAACTTTCCTTCCCCAATAGTCTAAGAATCTTAAGATCGTTTAAATTTTTAACAAAGATTATATTCTCCCCTCTCCCTTCCCTTAATCCTAAGGATGTCTCGAGTATTTAACCTTGAGACTTAAAAGAAAAAAAAAGAAAATAGAAGAAAAAAGAGCCCCTTTAAGAGTCTTTGTAGTGTCCTATTACAGAAGTTATGTGCTTGACCTTGAAAGTTTTAGGACATTACAACGTGACACTACTGCTTCCCCACCCCTTTTTTCTCATATAGATATTAGTCATGGTTTTCCATAAAGCAAGGAAGAATGCAAAAAGAAGCCCTGCTGCTGGTTAACAATGTCACAGAATTCAAGTCCTATTTTCCTAGGGAAACCTCCATCTAGCATTTTATCATAAATATATGCAGTATATTTGTATGTCACATGTTCATTTAAAATCTCATCCTACCTAGACGTGCATGTAGATTGTAACTATTTTATTTTTATTAAATTTTTTTTAGAATCAAAATTGATAAAGGATAGCAATAGTAGATCTAAAAACCTTGACCACTTCCAGGTCAAAAGTTCTACATGCCCAAAATGCAGCTTAAGAATCATAAATCAGATTCTTAAAATATTTTGAAGCTGTTTATTTTCAATTTTTATTTGATCTTGAGCCAAGTTCATAAACAGCCCAGAATTTGTTTAAAGTTAGGTAGCTGAAAGAATGAACTGTAGTTTAAACTATACCATTTGGTCAACTTGAATTACAATAGTCAATTTTTAGCAAGTAATAACAAACCAACTTTATAGTGCAAAGCAAACCCATCACAGAATGTTGTGGCATCCATTTGTGAGGAAGCAGACTCAGTTAAGTCTGCAGTAGTTTTTCCTTCGAAGTATTGTGTTCCATTTTGGGTTTTTTTTCCAAATCAAGATATTGAGGATTTATTTAAATTTTGCGGAACAGAATAAAAACTGTTGCAGGTAAAGATAGTGACTTCATTTCTGGACCCCTAGAGATTAGAATAATGTTCTTTTCCCTTCTGTTCACAGTGGTTTATATGCATTTCTTTTTTAAACAGCCACTGTTTCTTAACCTTAAAGTATAGAAGATAAGTAAAAGATAAAAAGATATTTAAAGGAAATGAAAAAAATAATAAATAGTTGAAGAAATAGTTAATAGAAATCTCAAGACAGTTACTTTGATCTACAGTTTACAAATGACGGCATTGAAACATCTGTTTAGCCAGATGCTTCTGGTAGTTACTGAATTGTTTGTATCCCTAAAGTGTATCACCATGTTAGGAATAACAAGCTCTAGTAAAACAGTTCGATTCTTTAGAGGTTTTGTTTTGGCCTTCTGCAGTATATGTTTGTATGCACATATATATATACACACATAGGAGTGTGTGCACATTTGTATTATTTTTCTTCCTGTCTTGTTGAAATATAAATGGTGAATTAACTGGGTCAGCTGCTTGGTGTTAGTGCAGACATTTGTGTATTGAATGGCCTCAGTAATTCTTGAAAACAGTATTAATGTTTCATTTAGTTTTGAAGAGAGAATAATTTGCTACAATAATCTCTCTCTTTTTTGTGTGTATTGAAATAAAAGAAACAGAAGGCAATCTCTAATTAGAGTCCCTGACTGCTAACAACATTGCCCAAAACCTTTTTGTCTTTGAAGGGGGAAGTTATTGGTTCAGGGTAGTGGGTTTTCCAGTAAACGTTATTGAGGAATAAATATGCGATTGCCCAAAAGGGGAGGTGTAATTAGATCAATGCTTTCCACCTTAACAATTTATGCAAGCATATTTGTCAGGAACTGCTGAAGTCCTCAGTGAAACTACAATAAATGTTTAATCAGTAAATACTAAACAACTTGTTAGTCCTACAATATCAATAACTACTAATCGGGAAAGTTTTTGTAGCAATTCTGGTTTTCTTAGGATGACTGAAAAGTGCGTTTATACATGAAGCTGTGGGGTATGGGGTTTTTGTGTTTGTTTTTTATCTATCTATACGTACTGTGGAGAAATGCTGATTTTCTGTTCATGCTAATGGCTGGCATAATAGTCCATAAAGGAGTGGAAATGCTATGGCATTATGAAAGGAAAGCTGTAACCTGAAGAATGACCTAGACTGCTCTGATAGCAGTGGCAACTTTAGATTTTCAGTGACTGTTACTGGGCTGCAAGAGATTTATGTTTCAAACTATTTAAATTCAGGACCTGGAAGCTTGACAATCAGCATTCTCCATGCAGATAGTGTAACCTTCTACTGATTACCAAATAGTTGTGGGTTTTTTCATGAAATGAAATAACTCATTAACAAGTTACAGCAATTGTATTTTTAAAGAACAATTAGGAGTAATCTGAAGGAATATAAAAAGCATGTGAGATGCATGCAGACCATCACTCTATACTTTTATTTAAACTAAACATCAGTTAATGTCTCCTTGTTTTCATAAACACCAATTCTGGGCAGTTACAAGCATCCTTACAGGTAGCTGTCCATGGCAGGTGGTCTCTCACATGATGTTAAGCCTATGTGAGAATTCCTCTTCAGAATAATTAAATATATAAAAAAAAAGGTAGGTGCAGTTTGAAGTTCTGTGTAGTGTCAGCTGAAATTCAGTGCTTTTACTGAGACAATCTAGTATGAAAGTAAAATGCTTTCTTCTGTAGCATATAAATTTGCTGAACTGTGCATCCATTCTGTCATATTTTGAAGACAGATTATTGCAAGTAAAATCTACCAGTGGTAAAAATTCTCTTTTAAAGAAAATCAGTGGATTTTTTTAAATCAGTGGAGTAAATGTCTCTAGTAGAGGAAGATTGACTCCAATATGTAAACTTTCACTGTTTATTTATTTATTTATTAGCTTGGTAACAAAGGGATTTTGCTTTGTTGGAAAGTATATTAAGAAAAATCAAAAGTGTGACCAATGACATTATATTGTTTTCTTTAACTCTGGGACATTATTTAAATTCAGCAAATCTGCTTAGAGTTTGGCTCACTATTTTTTCAGAAAAATGAATTCATTCACTGATCTATAATGCTACTGTGGAAAACAGAAAACAATTTTCACATTTCAGCTGGAAAAGAAAAGACAGGTGGCTTTTTATTTTTAACCTTCAAAAAGGACTTTGCTGAATGAGGATTTCATTTTAAAAAATCAGTCTTTATGCTTTGTTCTCAGAGAGCTTTATTGTAATTAGGTTTATTGCAGAAGTGATGTTTTGAGGTGACAATGAGGAATGGAAGACTAAAGTCACAGAGGCAAGGAACCTATATTATGTAGAAAGTGTTCCCTGGCTATGTTAAGAAAGTGTACTATTTTATACTGCTTTGACTAGGATGATTATCAGTCTTATATGATTATGCTAATTACATTGAAAATTGAGGCAGCTTGTTAACTTCTACCATTAAATAGTCAGCTGCACATGTATGAAGCTGACTAGGTTGTATAATCACAGCATCAAAGTGCAACCACAATTTTAATGTGGATTTTTTTTGCTATTTCTTCTTGATTCTGATGTTGGATTATATCAGTGCACTGTAGCATGTTATTCTATATCCCCAAAGGATTGTAAATCTATGAACCACATGGGTTTTTCTTCTTAATTGCTCATTTTGCTCATATTTGCAACAGATCTTTTAAGTTAACCTCTAGAATTCATGCCCAAAGAAATACATCAGTCTTTGGATTACAGTAGTAAATACTTGCAGTTTTGTCAGCCAGTGACTGGAGTTTATTAATGACATTCCTAGCATAAATGTCAAAATAGGCTCTATGTGGACCTTGTGCCTTTGGTGAGAGTGTGGAAAAGAGTGATCTCAGCAATTTTTGAATACAAAAGAAGATAATTTATCATTATTGAGTCTATATAAAAATCTTGGGAAGGAGGAAGAGTACTAGTTTTATAGAAATACAGAAGGTTTTTATAGGTGCAGGAAAATTTTTATTTCTCGGTAAGCCCTCAGTGGATTTCTTTCACCACTTAATTCTCTTAAATCATTAGAGAATTTAAACTTCTAAATTATAGCAAAATTTAAGGGTATATATGCTGGAAACGGAAGAATATTTCTTTTGAACTGTGTATTTTAATCCAGTCTTACATACCTGTCTTCATGTTTGGGGATTCGCTTCACAGAGTTTACATATAACAATCGTCTTTATATGACTGCTTTCCTGTAGCTTTTTTATATAAGGCAAATCTGTCAGTTTTACTAGACTGAGAGCATTCTCTTTCACAGCTGTCTAGCAACAACTTACGTGTCTGCATCTTTATAATGTGCATGATGGAGATTTTATTGACTTTGTTCTAGAACTATGACACCTTTGTTCAGTTCCTGAATATGTAAACTCTGGTGTAGTGTCATTATCAGTAGTTGCCTCATAGAATTACAGCTAAGGAAAGTTGGGGTTTTGATCCTTTAGATTTTTTTCTCTCCTGTTTGGGTTTTTATTTTTAAGAGATGAAAAGGTGTCTGTCAGGGCAAAACAGATTTGATTTGGGGAATTTAATTCATTGCCAGTTAACATAAACATCTAATAACTTATTGTGCCAGTTTGGGCCAAATTCAGGGAAACATCCAAAAGGAACATCTCCTCAAAGGAAGACAGGTTAAAGCCGCCCCTGCCCCACTAGGTTCGGGGAAAAAAAAAGATCTTCCTTGGAGGAAAGTGAAGGAGAAAATAAAAACTATTTATTTAACAAACACTCAGGAACAGAATAATAATAATGCTAAATAACAAAACCTCTCGCTGTGAGAGAAAACCTGAAAGATTTTAGAGTCCCGTGGGTGCGGTCTCTCTCCTCCTCCTCGGAGCTGGGTTGGCGTGGGCCCCCTCTGGGCCTAAGGTGGAAATTTTCCCAGTGTGTTCTGATGTTCTGAACAAGTCCAGAAGAGAAGGGAAATGCCGAAGTCCCAGAGGAAAAAAACCTTAACTCTCCGTCTCTCTTTGAAGAAACAGAGCCAGAAAGCTGGCTGAAAAGCAAGAAGAGGTGCTTCCTCTGCTCCTCAGCAGCAGTAGCTACTCTCTGTGTCCTTGAAGCACAAACTGTATTGAAAAGTTCGCTCAGTTTTTTTCTGTTGCTCTCTTGCACCCAGTTTTAAAGGCATAGAAAGGCACAGGAATCGTGTCTGGGCATAGAGCAGTGATAGGGGATACAACAGCATACAGTCACCCCAAGACACTTATTCAGATATTGAGAAACAAAGAAACATTTGAACACTTAGGGAGAATACCTTTCCTCCACCTTTCCCAGGTTCAGGTTCATTTCAGACACCCCTCCTTCCTCCTTCTTAGTCTCTGTTCCTCTGGCCATGGTTAGAGGTGTCTTGGAGGGACAATAGGTGGTACAGGAGGTTTGGGGGCAGGATGTAGCCCTTCTTTCTGCTGCTACTTGGTTTCTCAGGCAGGTTACCAACTACCATGTTGAGAAAGTGCAAATGCGCTTTTACTCTGTTTTATGTTTATAAGTATCAGAGCACATATGCTTCTGTAAGCTGAAATGGAAAATACAGGTTTTGTTTATGTCATTGGCAAATACTGCTCCATTCTGGGCTGGTCTGCACTGTCATCTTTGTATCTTGTTTTGATTTTACTTTTTAGATCATTATTAGAAGTGAAATTCTATGAAGTTTAACTTCAAAAGGGCATATTTCATATTTTTACTCTACTTTCTAACTACCACTGTGTGACTATTCTTGTGGTATATATATATCTATCTTGCATATTTTGTTGAAGTGAAGAATATGTAATTTATGCTTTAATTTGCTTTTAGAACTTGTAGAACTCATTACCTTTTCAGAAGGCTGTGCAAAATAAATCTTAGAAAATGATTTTATAAAATTGTACATATGCTCCTCATTTTGTAGAACAAGTAATTGAAACGTGGAAGAATAGCATGCCTGTTGTAGATAGAAGAAAAAGGGTTGTGTGTTCTTGCTCACAGAGCTATGCTTATTCACACATTTCGTTTTCAATTACTTGGGCTAATTATCAGCAAGATGGGCCACACTTCAGTTGTTATGATACTGTAAAAAAATTAACTTTGAAAGAGTTACACAGATCATAGCAAAAAAAATTGGCCACAGGGGTGTTCCTCCCAAATTTAATATATGTGTATTAATAATTCCATAATGCCTGTTATTCATTCAGACACTTTTATATTTTACAGATTATTGCTCCGTTGTAACACTTGTGGACCCATCAAATGTGAAGTTAACGTGCACTCTTTTTAATGGAAATCTAGATTCTCTACCAAAAATTTACAAAGTTGGTGATATTGTTCGGTTTCATAGGATAAAGGTATGTACTGGCATGTGAGGGGTTTATGTGCTTGCTTTTCTGCAGTGAGAGGACCATAGGAATAATTTACAGAATTAATTACAGAATTAATAACAGAAATTAACACTTGGAGACATTGGATAAAGCAGCTGATTGTTAAAAAAGCTGTGGTTATGGTCTGGACCAAAACTGAAAGTGAACTATGACATTTTTTCAACAATAACAATATTTATTAAACTACTTGACAAAAAATAACGTGGTACTTCTAGATGAATAGAGTTTTAACTGACATAAATCTGCACAGTTTATTCCTCTTCAAACTGATAGAATTGAGGAGTCTTTTGTTGTGGAGCAGTTTAGGTCAGCTGGAGAGTCACTCCAGTAAAGAGAATCTATCTGGGCTTGTTGGTGTGCAGTGTGCTCCAGCTGCTGCTTCAGTGTTTTCCTGCCTTACTCTCTATTCATCTGTATCAAAGGGCATGCAGGAAACGGTTTATAGCTTTGATACTGCTTCTGCTGGATGTTTTTCTTACAGCTGCTGCTGCTGTATAGGGAAGAGGAACCACACTATAGGGACTGAATGGAAGTCTTGTAATGCTGGACCATACTTAAAGAGGTGCATAATAGGACCAAAGATGTGATTTTACCATTAATTTGCAACATAACCATACATAATTATATATTTACTTTTTGTGTAAAATAATTATAGCAGAAATTAATAAATGTCATGAAAGAGGCCAGTGGAAAAAGAAAAAACCACAAAAATGCAAAAAAAACCAGTTTGCGTATCTGAACACTCTTGAGAGATCTAGGAAATTTAGGATTGTACAAAAAGATGATAAAAGGGATAAATATCTGTAGTACTAAGCATGTACATTTTGATATGCTGTAGCAGGAGAACAAAGAAGAAAACCCCATGACAATAAATGTAAAAAGCGGTAAGATTTATCCAGTATTTGAGTTTTGTACCACTGAGATTGTTAAGAAAGAACTTGTTAAGATTCAGAAACAGTCTTCAGTTATTCTTCTATATTATAAGTATTTACAATTGAGAGATAAACTAGCTAACCTATTCTGGGTTAGTACAAGGTTTCTCTGAGGTCATCTGTATATATAATAAGAGTGGAATTAAATTGTGTTTATATTTTGAAGCTTGTGTTGCTGATCAGTACTTGAAATGTGTTATTAATCTTGGAAGTTCATTAATATATTTTCAGATGGGAAAGTCTTATGCTAAATTTTAATATTTTCTCTGAATCCATCAGGGTGAGTGTTATACAGATACACCCATTTCAGAAATTCAGTGGAGATAAAAACTTGCTTATTGGTTCTGAAAACAGCATATATTTTATAATATATATGTGAAAAAGGAGAAAGTAGAAAGGAGCTGGTCAAAATAAAAGAATTGAAAAGTTGCAGGGCTGTGGTAGGTCAGTATTGGATTTCTAAGTACACATTAAGAAAATAAACAAGACCACTGTCAGGAAATTTATGTATGCACCCTCTTTTATGCAAAGTATTGTCTAACTGCCACTATTTATTTTTATCAGAAGCTTACTAAGGAAATACTGATATAGTACAGGTAAGGGACCTCACTGTTCTGATTTGGCACCACTTTTTTGAGGAGATCATTCTAGAATCCTTGTCAGTTGGTACTTCATCATTCTCCAAAATGATGTTCCAGTATTTAAAGAGAGGGTCTATCAATTCACTTCTCATATACACTTTTTTTTCATCACAGTTGAGCTGTTCTAAGTGGTTTCCAATCCTAATAGACCTCCAGCTGCTCACAATTTATGTCTCTTCAGATGCATGAACTGAGAATTTGTTTAATTACTTTCTAAGTTAAAATGATCTAGTGACTAAGTTGTCTTTTTCTGGATGGGAGTGTTCTGATTACCCCAGACTAAGAAACAGGTACTTTGGAAGTTTTCATATCTGATCTGAGCCGGTAGAAATCTCACACAAAAACTTGGTGCCAACTTCTAGGAATAAACTGGGAGGGGGAGGACCTCTTTCTCTTTCAGCCACAACCAGCGTAGTTGCTGTGGTTGCTGTGCAACACAGTTTTCAGTTAAAAAAAAAATCAACTCTACTTAGATTTCTAATTACACTTTCTCCAGTTCCTCCTTCACTCTTTCCTGCTGTTGTCTTCAGGTCTTAATCACCTTCTCTTAGCTTGCTGAATGGAAAGCCATCAAGGGTAGCAGAGGCCATAGTCTGTCAAAGCTGTGCTTACCAATGAGGACAGATAGATATACATAGTTCTTAGTGTGTGTTCACGTTCTATCTGCCCCAGATATTCTTTCAAGGGACTTCCAGGAAGTTGACATTGATAGCAAACACATTCTTAAAAGTTACTGCTCCCAGTTACACTGTTGGCTACTAATGGATAATTTCTCATAGTAACAGGTGTTGGCACGATCTGATGGTCAGAGCTAATGAGAATGTAATGAACAGTATTCTGTTAGAGTTACTCTGGATAGAGGGTAATTTAATTTGCTTAGTATTTGTTGCAGAGAAGGAAAATTTTAAGTGTCTGACTTAACAGAACTGTAAAATTATCTAGTTTTAATTACATTTCTGTTAACAGTTCTTGAAGTGCATCTTTATGCACATCATCTTATGATGATTTCTAATGCATTATAGAATTTAGTGATTTGCAGCACTGTACCTGGGCTTTCAGCCACAATCAGTCCTCTGCAGAGATTGTGGAAGGCGAGCCCCCCATCTCCCAATATAAAAGCCAGGCAAGTGATCTATTTGTCTAGTCTCCTTCTATTTTCATGGCAAAGAAGGAGTTTTCTTTGGTGTGTTTTTCTTGGAACTTCTTTTTTATTGTTCACTGTGAATGCTCTTAATATATTACAATTAATGCTTAATGGTTACACTGTTAAAGAGAGGGAAGAGGCAACCTGCTGGTACTGGCTAACCCTGCAACATTGTTAATTTTGTTTTAGAAAGTGCCTGCGGATGATTTTGGTAGTTCAGTTTTCTTGTTATATTTAAACATACTCAAAATAGTTTAATTTATACTTCAAATAACTTCTCTATTTCATTAGTATCTCTCTGTTCATACAGCTGGAAGTACAAGTAAACCAGGATTACATTATTAAAATATAAGAAAATATAATCAACATACTGTATTATCCAAATTTGTTTACACTATTCACTTAAGATGAGACAACATTTACAAAATATAAAGAAATATACCAGATGCATTCTGGTGGGGTTTTTTTCTGACAGGATACTTTACTTCATACAAATATCATCAGTGACAATCATAAAAAAAATAAAATCTTCCTTCTTAGTATAAAAACGTGTACATTAGCTTGGTATATGTTGTTTCCTTAGGCATTTTTTGATATTCTAAGATGATCTGTGACTGCAGTGGTTTCATAATAGTCCTTTGCTTCTATAATTTAACAATCAGTTTTGATGGAAAACTACCTTGGAGATGCTATTATTCCAGCTTTATACACTACTGACTATCACACTTTTCCATTTAGTGAGATGAATAACACCATCTTCAGTTAAAAAAAAAGATCTGTTACTTTGCTGTAAATCTATTTATAAATATTTCAAGATTAGCTTCTTTTCAATAACCATATTCAGGATAGTGTTGTACCCCATAGAAATCACTAGAGTTTATTGTCCATGCAGTTTGTTAAGGTGACATTTCACCTATTGTTCTTTAGTTTACAAAAACTAAGCCAGAGACTCCTGCAATATGTATTGGAATTTACTTGCTTGCTTAGAAAAAGCCAAATGTATTTTATCTGCTCAATTTTTGTCCCAGAGGATATTTTTATTTAGCAACCGTTATTTATTGAAATTATTTAAAATTTTCAGGGAATTTTTAAAGAGACAGCTTTCTGCCCCACTTCCATGTTATCCCCTCCCCTCACCCTCCCCCACCAGTTTTGTAAAAAAATTTTTCCATGTCCTCTAGAAATGACACAAAATCTACTGAAGGGGAATTGTTGTCATATGCAAAAGTCCCAGATTGACTCTTTTCTAAGTTTAATTCAATTTCAAAACTGTTTGGAAAATACAATATGTTTACAGTATCAATCCTTAACATGATCTGAGATCTACTTAAGAGTGCCATGATGAAACAATTGCCCATAGATTTTGTTCATTTTACACTCCAGTGATCCCTCATCACTTTAGCAATTATTTGTTTTTAAAGGGCAAGCCCAGAGAATTTCTGTTGACCATCATCTGTTCTGTGGGTCTGACATAAGTAATTTTCCAGCTGTGAAATACTTTGTTCTATAACCCATTCTACGTTTTCTTCTCCTGTGTCTTCTGTTGTTCACTAAATAGTATTGTTGAATTCTGTTTACATTTGAGAGCACTCAGTGGCTTCTCCACCTGCCTGTGCCTAAGGACATCTGATTTTGCTAAAGATCATTGGTAATTTTCTCATCATGACAGTTGAGATTTACCTTCTTACATATTTTATTTCTTTTTTTTTTTATTTTATAATTGCCTTTTCCTACATTAAGGCTGATTTCAAATTCACTAAATGAGGGTAGTGAGAGATGTCAGAAGTACAGTATGTTTGAGGTCAGCCTCCCAAATGCTCAAAGCATGACATAAGGGATTTGGGAAAAGAAGAAAATAACTTATGGTGAAATATTGTTGGAAGCCCAGGGAGACAAAGTAGTTTCTTTCTGGTTTCATGAACGGTTTAGAGCCTTCACAGAAGACTAGAACAGAATTTTTACTAAGAAAGAAATCAAGATATTTTATGATGATTTAAAAGAATTAGTGAACAAATAAATGAATAGGTAAATTAGAAATTAAAACACTTTGAGAAACATTTGACAAGTCAGACAAGATATGAAAAATACTCTTGAAGTATATTTTGATACAGGATGAATAGGTAAAAGCGACGAAAGAGAATTTTCCTCCCCTCTGGATGTTACCTGTTTAGAAAAGCTATGGAGTATAATTCCAGTGATGGCAACTAAAGTAAATCAGTGTGTTTATATTAGATAACATCTTACAGGGGAACATGTTTTTCCAGATCATGGATAATGAGGGACAAATTGGTTATGAAACTATGTATTTTCTCTATTTGTCTCTTGGCTTTTCTTGTATTTTCAATATTTAAACGTAAAGGTTAAAAAACTAAAGCTTTGCAGTGTTTCACTGAAGAAAAACTACATCATGAATTGTTGTGCTCCATTGGTCAGGTATGAAGAATGCTTAACTAAATCAAAGTTTATCTTAGAGATGTCCCTTAATGCATTTATGCATTATGTCAAAGTAGCAGGGATTTAAGGAGTTCCTGTCACCAAGATTGAACTGCTTTGTTTATGAATTTCCAAGGACAATGAATGCTTGATTTGTGCACCTTTTAAATTTCACCATGTTTATAAAATATGGGCCTAAATCATTGGCAGTGTTTTGCTGTTTAGAACTTCTGACACATATTTCATGTTCCGTACTTTCAAACCAGTAGGATTTTCAACCACTTAAAAATTGAGCACTGGGAATCCCATCTAGAGTGTCCCACGAATCTATATTCATGCGTGTTACCACTTACTTGGTAACCCGACATGAATTAAAAAGGGATGGATCAAAACAGACAGTTTCAGATTTCTGAATAATGAGTCATACATTGCTTTGATATAGATAAATCTATAATTGCAGGGAGCAGTAAGTCTAGACTAGATCCTTGAAAAAGTGCTTCAGACTTTAAATACTGTGTTTTATATAGCAGCAGATACACAGCTAAATCAGCAATTTTCAGGAGGCCTGCCACGTGGCGTGCAGGGCAATAGACATTGAGTAATTGTGAAAGCTTTATTCATAATTCAAGGAATGAAAGCTCATCACTGTTTGCTTTACGGAAAAAAAAATACCTCCTTGAACTGATATTTTCTTTTTCAGTTCCATAGTATGGGGAAACAGGGCTATTGTGAGGGGCCAAAACCAGAAATCCATAATAACTTTGCTCTGCCACCACTCTGCTGTGTAACCCCCAAAAATTAATTTCTCTTGTGCTTTAGTTTCCCCATTTATAAGAGCAATCCTGATGTGTTTCCCACACAAATATTTTGACATGTGTAAATAAAATACTCTGCAAAGATGCTGTATATTTACAGGTAGGTATTAGTCTGCCTCTTCAAAAATTGTTTGTGTCAGATTGTATTTCTGCTTATATGTTTCATTTTCTTATTAATATTAATTTTATCATTTTGTTTTGTTTTTATTTTGACTCTGCTCTCCCAACAGAACCAGGGACAGAAATGATCAATGGTCCATTTTTCATGCACATGATAAAGCAGAAATATATTTGTTTTTCTGTGCAGTGCAAATTTTTTTTTTCTCATTCATATTTTATTACAGATCAGGGAATACAATGGACAGATGCAGGGAATTACCAGTGCAGGATTTGCATCCTTAACATTTGATGGAACTGTAGGAGCTCCGGTGGTTCCTCGAACTTCTAGCAAAGTGTACACTTTCATGGATGAAGAACAGAAAACAATAGAAGAGTTACGTATTTGGGCAGCCAGTAATATTTCCATCTCTGGACCAGCAGCAAAATTGTCTGGTGTTCAGCCAATGCTGTTCTTTGATCTCACTTGCCAGCTGGTAGGAAAAGCCAAAGTGGATGGATCTTCTTTTCTTCTAAAGGTAGACTTATTTTTTAAAATAATTTGTTAGATTTATTAAGACACTGTGATACATTTAATTAATTTAAATAATATTATGTAGATAAATATTTTGAGTGTAAGCAAATCTGTGATCCTTGGCCATTTTGTTTCAATGAAAGAAAATTGAAAGCCCAGTGCTCTTTGAAGTTGATCGCCTGATTCAGCTTTTTAGAGAGGTTTATTAAGATGGCATTATATAGATCATCATTTCACAAAGATTTGTAGATCAATATCACAAGATTTTTTAACCTTGAAAAATGTTGTTGGTTTTAAACTTTATCCTTCTCTTTTAGTTAGCAGCATTTACTGCTTGTTTTTCTAGATTTGCTGGATATGATTAGTGCAGTAAGTAGCACTGTCAAAAAAGAATGAATGGATTGTTATAATGATGGATTTCAGGTAGCTTATTTTAGTTATACATGAACACTTTGGGCATCAGTGCTCACTGAAAATACAGAATGCAAAGTGCCACGGAACAGGAGAGCAGTTTCTAAAGGTTATCCTTAATATTAGCTAAATAAAAAAGAGGTCTCCATAATATTCCTAGTTTTACATTCCTCAGATGTATCAGTCTGGTGTTATTCTAAAACTCCTCTGTATTTATTTTTTAACTTGATTGTTAAAACATGAGTAATGATCAAGCTGTTATTTTCCTGTTTATGACTTCATAAAATTATATATTGGTTCTACTGTGTTAAACTGTATTGTTGCAATATTTTTAGAAATAGCACTTGGCATTATTCCTTCATTGAAGCAGCAAAGATATTTCTCATACAGAACAATGCATTACTACACAGAAACAAACCTTAAGTGCATGCTATAACATATTCTACAAGTGCTACAAACATTTCCATTTAATTATTGCTTGTGAAATAGATGTCAAATGAGACCCAGTAAAATTTCTTTATTGAAGAACTTTGTGGACTGTAATTAAATTGTTCATTAATAAGTGTATCTTCAGCATTGAAGGACCCTTTGCAAGGACAGAGACAAGTGCTTTGTTAAATTATTATTTCTTTACATGCTTTTCTGTTTTGTAAGACCTGAAGTCGATTTTGTCACTTTTGTATAGTAAAGGTGATGACTTGGGGAAATCTTAGGATAGACTTAGGAAGGTAAAAGTTTGAGGTCAAATAATGGTAGATCAATTTTTTAGTATAAAATATTAAATACTTGAATGTATATTACAATACATTGGACAAGCTTAAAAATGTTACGTTAATATTCTGTTGCTAATTTCCTCCATTCTTCAACTATGGCAAAATCCATTTCTGATACCAAATATTGGTTGTGATGGAAAAGAAACCCTTCCAAAATCTTGTAGACAGATCTCTGATTCTTTTCTTGATTTGCTAAATAAAAAAAAAAATCAACCAACCAACCAATTCAATACCAGCTCAAATTGAGTGAACATTAAATATTATTTTATTTTATTATTTTGGTTACGCATTTTATAATAATGATTTACATTTATTTTATTCCGGATATATCAGTTACGTTAATGGTTGATTATAGTATGAAAAAACATTATTTTTTTTAAGCATTGATCTCATGTACATAGTGGAGTTTGCTTCAAAGACAACTGAAATGAATTTCAGCACTATTGTGCATCACCTGTAGCATAACTTTTAAATTACACTTGATAAGTTAATTGCATAATTGCTATTTGCACAGCAACTCCACAGAGTTGGACATGGCATAAAGATGGTATCACTGACCTGTTAGTGTTTGCCATTTTCTGAGAATTTTGTTATTCAAATTGGTGGAGACTAAAGAATGCACACTAGAAATTATTCTGTCATTTATGCCTTTCATAAGTTTTATTATTATTCTTTTCTTCCTTTCTATCAGTTAAATTGTGTACATTAACGTAAGTTGTACAATGAGCATATTCTGCTGAAGATAGAAACAGGTATTTTGTCTCACCCGTTTCAGTGTTTCCCAACCATGGTGATCACTAACTTTTCTTCAGCTCCAGTCTGTTCATGACTAGTAATACAACAATTTGTTGTTTCTTATTCAGAATTAGTTTAACCAGTGTTGGGTTTTAGTCCAGTATTCAGTTTTGAAACCAGGACAGTTTGAAACTGGGATGTTTTTGTCTTTTGTGTAAAGTAGAGCTGCTAAGCTCCTGAGGTAGAGAGCTTTCTCTGTTTCCATATTTGTGCAAGAAAAAACCCAAACCCAACTATTTTCAAAGAATTTTTTTCTTGTAGAGAAACTTCACTAGCTTATAAATTCCTCCAAAAGGTGCTCTGGTGCCAGTTCTCTTAGTTCCTCTGGCAAAGGACATTTTAGAACTAAGTCATCCTTCTTCTGAACAGGGAGTGTGCAGGTTATTTTAATCCATTTGTCAGATCATCTCTCCAATGCAGAATTACCAAATGTCCCAAGTAAAGCCAATTGAAAAAAAGTGGAAAACTTGACAAACTTAAAGGTTCTTTACTTTGTCAAAGTGACTAAATTTGTAATATATGTGCACTAAATCTGTTTTCAAGCTGAGTTCTGGAAAAGATGTGGTAATTCAAGAAATAGGCAACCTCTTTCAAAGGTGGTTTTAACTATTTCATGGTGCAGGATCAGAAGATAATAGGCTTTTTTAAATCTGTGGCAGCATATACCACCTCATTATCTGGGTCCTTCAGAATACACTCTTATTTGGCAACATTAATTTGATGTCATGGGTCATTTTCACTGTGAACAGTTTTCCCTTTTATCTCTTGATTTTGGATGCATATTCCATGAGTTATTCTTAGTGCATTTATACATGGCTTTGCTGATTCTTAGATCTTTTCCTGTGGGTCTGTTGATCCAAAGCAGTTAAGCATAAGGGGTAGAAACCCTTTAAAAATTAGGCTTTGTTGTCTTTTTTTCTTGCCCTCTGCAGTGCCTAACTCATGGGACAAAGCTCCTTGATATCACAAACTGTCTGAAAATTGAAAAATAGGTTCTGTTGAACCTATATGTATGAAATCCTATGAAAAGCAGCATTTCAGAAGTATAGTCCAAATGCTTCTAGATTTTTATTTTACTATGCCAGTATTTCAAACCATTGTTTTTGAGTCTTTGAGAAGAGTATATCTGCAGAAACGCAGGAAACCATAGTTTACAGAATGATGTTTGGGTTAAGTAGTAGGATTTTGTTTTCAAGGTGTTAAGCCTGTCGGTAAACTTACTTTTGCACAACACTTTGATAGCTGAAAAATAACTACTGATATTTCAGTACTTGGAGCGAATCAAGGATTTAGCTTTAGGCAATCAAGTTTTAGAATCCTTGTTAATAAATATAGGTTATGTACTGATGTTTTTCTAATATGTTCTGGATAACTAGCAGTGTATGCTGATACAGGAGATCATCAGTAATTACGTCAATACATGCTCTGTACTCCATCTTCACATTCTGTAGCTGTAGTGGTTAAAAAACCCCTACAGGAGGATTAAAATATTAAGTACAGACAGTTGTGCATATGATGAATTCTAATAGTTGTAATAGCTTACCCTAAGATTGTCTCAGCTGGTCAGAGCATGGTGCTAAAAGCACCAAGGTTGTGGGTTCAGTCCCCATGTGGACCATTCACTTAAGAGTTGGACTTGATGATCTTTGTAGGTCCCTTCCAGCTCAGAATATTGTGTGAATCTGTGCTGGATAAACAGCTGAGGTTTTGTTAGAGCTGTTATTTGTCTTTTTTATTTAAATATTAACTAATTCCAGGTCTTAGCACTTGATTGTGTTCTCTGTAGAGGTTATTTTATGCTCTGTAATGAATAATAATTTTTAAAATCCTATAAGGTCTAATTCAAGTATTTTAAGGACTTCTAGTCTGAGACTACAAGTAAGATTTCTTATTGTTAACAATTTTTAATCAAGCAAAATTATTTTTTAAAAAAGTTATTTACAGCCTGAAACTAAAGTATTCTGAGCGCATTGAAATAGTTCATTTGAGTTGCAGGTCTGGGATGGCACAAAATGTCCCTACCCCACGTGGAAGGTGCCTGTGGAAGCAAAAGACCTGGAAGGAGAAAAGGTTCTTCTTCATCAACTGAGAAATCTGGCAGTGGACATTCTAGTCTATGATAATCATGTACAACTGGCAGAATCACTTAAGGTAATGTGTAGTTTGGTATTTCAAACTCTCTTTTCTCTCTTTTTGTGGCCTATTTTCTGCTTAGAAATAACTTCAGAGAATGCATCAATTCAGTTCTGCTGTAATTAGTTTCATGTGCCCCTTTATCTTTCACTGTATTTCCCATACCTTTTATTTGAATGCAAAACTCCTTCAACGTGTTAAACAGGCTCATTATCCGAAAATTACCATGAAAAAATTCTTCCAATTAAGCAGTTCTTTCCAGACAGTGTAATATAATAGATAATACAATGAAAATAATGCACTTAGAAAATGTATTCTATGCTTTAGAATTATTTTTAAATGATACAATGCAGTGTTAAACCTATAGTCCTGTTAAAGAACTGTAATTCTAAAGTCAATAGAAGATTTTCTGTTCTATAAACTTCTGCAGTTTGCAGTGCAATCTTCATTTAGTAGGTCAGTAATGTTGATTATGCTTAGATAGAAAAAACAACATAATTAAACATTTGATCTTCAGCAATACTGCCATCTTGCTTCTGAATACAGAAACTTGGCAAAGACTGCATCTTTCATTTCATGCCTTGCCCTCTATACTCAAGATCATTTTTAAGAAAACATTGATCAGAAAATAAAAATAAGTGATAACCATTTTTTCTGCTGGGTCTATCAGCAGACATGAAATCAATTTGATTAATTAACACCCATTCATAAGTAAATTACAGATAGCAAAATAAGTGTAAGAATTTGTGTAAGAATTCATAACAAAACTGACAGAAGTATTCATTACTTACAAGTTCTCTTCCAGAATTTTTCTCTTGCTAACTGGTGTAAAAAACTGAAGTTCCAGTGAAATGTTGTTTTAAATATGAAAGGAAAAAAGTATTTTAATTTTATAAAACATATTTTCCTGAGTAGCTGATAATAATCCCTTTATTATTCTTCCCCATTTATATTCAGGAATTGAATCACATGTTGAGTATGTGATGTGTGGGATGTCTTCATCATCTTTCTCAATTTTTTACTTCCTATGCACTTGCTCTTTCTCATTTCTGAAGCATTTTTACCTTTGCTGGATACTGCACTGTGTAGTAGAAGCTCTAATAATTTCAAAGGAAATTGTTAAGAAAGCTCCTTTGACCTCTTGTGGGTGTTTTTCTCCTTCTGGCTACATCCAAAGTTGCAGTAGTTTCAATCATGCAAGCTGGAGAAGTTTCAAATTAGATAATTTTTGTACACCGATTTTTAGTTGCTTGTCTTAGTGGAGTTATCAAAGAAAAAGGGCTGATATGCTGACAATTAAATTCAGAAATATGTATTAATTTCAGATTGCAACACATAGAATGAATTGTACTTCACAGAATTATACATATAAAATAAAACTGGGGGGGAACTCTCCTAAAATGGAGGATTTTATTAAAGGTTTTTAAATACTAATGGAAATCATGTCATACCATAAAAAAGTATAATTGAAATATATATGATATTTTATTGAGTTCAGGGTCTTGTTATGCGAAGTTTTTTTTTTAAATTCGTTTATGTAGCAGTATAGAACTGGAGAGTGCTTAGTGTATCCACATGCACCTTCCTAAGTGTGATTAGATATTTTGCCAATTTGTGGTTTCAGAAACAGTAAAAAGTGCACTATTTTTCAATCTTCTCTTCTACATTTAACACTAGCTTAGAATGGCCTTTTTTAATGTAAATTGTTACAGAATTGTTAGGTTACACTCTTGCCTGTTGCTGTGTACTATTGGCAATGATAGTTGCAGCTTGGAAATGATGTTTTATGTAGGAGCAATCTGTTTTACATAACCTTGATAACAAGAAGGGCACATTTAAAAAAAAACCTGAAATACATGTTGTTATTTTAAAACTGTATCTGTAGGCACATGTTCAGACAAGGAAGCTTTGACTAAGTACTACACTCCAGAGAAAGTGGGTAGTATATTACAGGGAATTTTTGGCAAATCCTGGAGCACAGTGTCAGGGAGGGATATTGCTGCAAGAGTTTGTTAAAAACTTCTTGTTTAGATCATCTGTCCAGAGAACACTGAAGATATGAGCACTTTATCTCATTTTCTAAGACAAATAATATTTAAAATTTTCAGTGGAGAGAACTTTAGTTAAACATTGAAGATATGTTACAGTTGCTACTGTAAGTAGACTTTTTTCCCCTATATTTACTGGCCTCCCTTTCCTTCTGGGTAAGATTGTGGCTTTTCAGCATTTGGTGCCTTAACAGAACACAAAAAGAATTTTCAGAAATCTCATCTCTGAAGTAGATTATTACCTGGGGCAGAAGGACATGGCAAGACCTACAACTAAGCAAAGAAAATGGTGTTCACTGCTTTTGCTTGAATTTCCCTCTTCCTCTGGCTACGTGGAGCGCGTGAGGTTTTCTCATTACTGTAGGAAGCCCAGCCTACAACTACCTGTCTGGAATACGGTTGCCCCACATTATTCAGCCTTTTTTAAGCCAGTTTTTCCAGAAGTTCTCAGGATTCACTGACTTCGCCTTGTAATTTGGGAATAGGTCTGTGACATGAGTTTCTCCATCTGGGGCATTTTGCCTAGGTGGTAAGCATCAAGGTGAGTGAGTGTCAGTGGTCAGTCAGTGCACAGCAGGGGTCCAGCTGCCCACAGTTGGTCAGAGATTTCCTTATGTTCTGTCTTTTACTGAATATGTGGTCCTGTGTATTCCTCTTCTGGATTGATACCATTGATTCTGTGTTGCCATGCATTTTATGGATAATACAATTAAAACAATTAACCTTGAGCACACATACAAGTCCTAGTCCATAGTTTCACAGTATTTGCTTTGTGTTACGTGTCTTCAGATGTAGAATTCATATATTTTCAGCTGTTTCTCCCACCATATCATGTCATGTCTTTTTTGGTAGTAGTTCAGACTAAGAAGTTTGCTTTCCTAGTGCCAGAGTCACATTTTCAACATACAGCTTAAATGAGTTACTACATGGCTGCAATATCTAGCTTCATCTTTTTCAGACCTAGGTAACATTCCTTTGACATGTCAGTTGTATTCTCCCCACTTCTGTCTTTTTACTCATTGGAAGGGGGGAAAAAAATCCAAAAGACAACACTCCTGAGTCCTTCAAACTCTTAAATGGATTTACGTTGGTATTTCTTACTGCCCAAGATGATGCCCAAATGCTGTGTATATGCTTTGTCTCATTTGCAGAAAGTTGTGCACAATTTATTCAGTAAAATTACACTGTTCATGCAATAAAAACAATGACAAAGAAATCTCATTGGATATAATCAACCATAAAAATAGGCATAAAAATGAGTACAGGTGAATTTGTTAGGTGATTCCTGTAGATAAAGACAGCTTCTTGTGTGCCTTTTTGGACAAACATGAATATTTACCTGCCATGATAAATGCTCGTATGAATTCACTGGTGTGATTGTGAACACAACCCCATATGTTTTGAAATAATCATGAGAATTTCCTATGCTAAAAAGTTGGTCTAGTTAACTAGTTACAGGGAACTGCATATATGATTTCTGCATTTCAATTCTCTCTAGCCTTAATAGGTATTCTTTAAATAGTCATATTTGAATTAGACTAAACATAGGGTATTAGTATATTTTATATTACTGCAAGAAATGTTTTTATCCTCCTTTAATTTCACTTTTAAGTGAACTTCCCCTAAATGAGGTAGGTCATAAACAGAACTGCTGTAAAGTCAAGTAAGGAGCGGGGTTTGTACTAGATTTTAGTGATGGCTCTGTAAATCATGGTGTTTACTTTAATGTAGATTATACTTTCTTCTTAGTCAAGTATATAAAGTGCTCGGTCTGCAGGTGTTCTGTAAACAACAGAAATACAGTAACATTTTTATCAATAACATTTCCTCTCTGCTGTTAACAGTAAGCAAGACTGCCTCCCAAAGGAATCCACGGAAACGGCATCCTGTCCACCCAGACATCTCTGGGCTGACATTCAGAACCTTATGGACTTTTTCAGTATTTGGCAATGCTGATTATTACGCATCTCTTTTTTATAGTTTGAAGGGATATTAAAATATATAAAATAATAACATTTTTAGAAAAGGACCTAGTAAGTGTTTATATTGGAAGATTATGTTATAGTGATGATAAATCTCCCAAAGTGAATGTTGCACTAAAATGTCTAGTTCAGTTGACTTCTGTGTGAATTTCAGCACACAAGTTTAGAAGGCTTCTGAGCTCTCCTCTCCCATATTTGATTTTTGTATTTATACATAGAGAAAATATTTCTTTTACATGCTATTTTTGAAAAAAATAAATTTTTCAGTTAAGATCAACTTTTTCCTACTTATATGCAAATTACTCTTGGCAGTAGGGAAGTAGTTTGACACTGTATTATTTACATAAGGTTATTCCATAAGCAGAACTTAGCTAAGTACCTTTAAAAAAACTTTCTCCAAAAGCATTCTTCATAGTCATTAGATTAGTCTTATCATAATGAGTGTCCTTTGCATTTTTGGATATTCAACATAGTTAAGTGAAATCAGCATCTGGAAAGGAGAAAAAAAAAAAAGAAGTTTTTGGATAAGCATCTTAACTGCCATCTAAATGCACAAGCTGTCCTGGTGGTGCTTTGAATGAACAAAATGAGCAGCCTCCTAACAGTGCAGATCAATTAAAAGTCTGGTAAGAGCTCCATGCCAGAAGCAAAATAGGTGCAAGCTGAAGTGCACTTTTTATGTCCCTGCTGCCTCAATTGGAAAATATGCTGCCTTTTTCATGTGTAATTATTGTTTAAAAGAACAGTTTGATACCAGCATTATGTAGTCATAGTTTGTTCCTTGATACAGAGGAGGATTCTAGACACAGGTTGCTGCTCCATCTGCTTTTATGCATATACCCATGTGTTTAAAAGTATTGTACTATGACATGACCAATCCAATGTAATAGGAATACTTTTTCAGTTTCCACTGGTTAAAGCTGGATCTAAAGCTGACATATGACTTAATAAACTGACTGCTGTAATATTCATTTTAATTGAAGTAAATTTTTCAGTTATATCAGGCTATTTAAAAGATGTTTAGAATGAATGTAAATCCAGGTTGTTGAGTGTGTGTAGCTTGCTGGATATTGTCCGGATCTCAGGTTATACATTTTAAAAAAAATTTGGGTAACTGTGTGTTCTAGTTTGAAAGCAAACTAGTGAGAGAGTCTAAGTCAGAAATACAATTTAATAGGAAAAATAAAATAAATGCAGCAGCGCAAAAAAAACAACCCACTGACAAGGTCAGAGCACAAACCTGACCCCCTGATAATCGGGGGGTTGGTAACAGTCCAATCAGATGGTGACTGCAGTCCTCCTGGAGTGATNCCATTAACAGGAGATAGTCCAGGTGCAGTTATCTCTGAGTCATGGGGCAAGGCATTGTTGGGCCCATTAACAGCAGATAGTCCAGAGGGAGGAGGCAAGGAACATTGCTACACCTGGTCTCAACAGCTCATGGTAATAGAATACACTGTAACCCAGGACACTGTGTAATTGAGTCTCCAGATTATCTGCCTTTAGAGCATTGGGCTTGATTTCGTTTGGTTGGTTGGGTGTGTGGGCTTTCTTTGTGGGATAATGGGAGTGGTATTTTGAAATAAAAGCAAAGTTATAAAGATGTGTTCAGTGTTCAGCACTCCATAACTTCTTTTCTAAAAGGTGCTTGTATAAGTTAGCCTAAGTCCATTTGTGTAACTTGACAAAACTGTTTCAGAAAACACAAAATCACTGTAAGCAAAACAGGAAGCATATTCTCCGTGTACCTGAAGAGAAGATCTAACAGAGATAGGAAAAGTGCCAAGATCTTTCAATTTCTAACACGTTGTCTTCTGTCTTGGTGCTAAAAAATGTTACCCATATTGTAAGAGTAAGATAGGATGGAGAAATCTGAGTAAGCAGATAGGTTTGTATGTACATGTAAACAGATAGTAAACCATGCACGATGGTGAGCAGGAGGTCAGTTGCTAAATGTGATCATACATGGACCAATCACAGGACATTAGTCTCTGCAGGATTGTGTGGGGAATATAGAAGGCAAATTGTGCCCTCAGGAAAGGAATGTATTGACTCGAATGTATCTGTCTTCTGAAGTCTGTTTGAGAATTCGATTTACTGAGAAGGCTTATTCGGGCTCTGAATCACCCTTTGTTGCCAGTAATGTTTTCTGATAAAGCAAAACAAACAGGTCACATGGAGAGGTTTTGTAGTTTCTATACTTGAAAATACTTAAAACCCATCTGGAAACAACCCTAAGAAGAAGTCTGCTCTAGTTGACTCTGCTTTGGGCACAGGAGTTGAACTAGGTAATTGCCAGAGGTCCCTGCCAGCTTCAGCTGTTCTGTGATTCAGTTAGAACAGGGAAGAAGCTTCATGAGTACTAGAATTTTCCATGTAAATAACTATCTTTGTGTTATCAAAGTGGGTTTTTTTTTCCTTTCAGATTGGAAGTTTTCTGAGAATTTACAGTATTCATACGAAACAAGCAAGTGCTGACAATGAAGATGTCTCACATATAGAATTTCATCTTCATGGTGGCACCTGTTATGGTCGAGGAATAGGAGTCTTGCCAGAAAGTAACCCAGATGTTAAGGAACTAAAAGAGTAAGTACTGTGTGTAGATGTTTCATTTTTTCTAGATGATTCTTGAAAACTCTAGGCTAATGTAACAGCTCTAGAGTTTAGAATTGTAAATATATGTAAGAATCAGAAACTCGAGAACAGAATATGTCTTTAGCACTGCTAAGAATATTTGGAGGGGTAGGTAAATAAAAGCAATTTTTTCAAATTTAGGATCCAGTAGAGATCAAGATTTCTCTTTCACAGTGCTGTAATAATAAAGCCTGGCCATATTGACATACTTATTCTGTTTTATAGTGGCATGTAATCATTTGAAGACAAAAGCCTTGTTTCAGCAAATAAATTAAGCACATTTTAAACGTGCGTATGTGGTACTTGAAAGCGTTGAGATTTAAAGATATTCAAAATGAAGCAGTTAATTTACATTCTTTACTGAACTGTGTTATATTCATAAGGATTCCGAATCATTTAGGTTTAAAAAGATCTTTAAGATCATCAAGTCCAAATGTAGGCCTTGTCCAAGTCCCCCACTAAACCCTGTCTCTAAGCGCCACATCTGCGTGACTTTAAAACACCTTCAGGGCTGATGACTCCACCACTTGCTTGAGCTGCTTGTTCCAATGCTTGACAACCCTTTCCTTGAAGAAATTTTTCTTAACATCCAATGTAAACCTTCCCAGGCACAACTTGAAGCCATTTCCTTTCTTTCTGTCACTTGTTTCCTGGGAATAGAGGCTGATCCTACCTCAATACAACCTCCTGTCACGTTGTTGTAGAGATAAGTGATAAGGTCCCCCCAAGATTTCTCTCCTCCAAGCTAAACCACCCCAGCTCCCTCAGCTGCTCCTCACAGGACTTGTGCTCCAGCCCTTTCACTGGGTCCTTTACTGCTGGGCCTCCTTCCAGCCATTCTGCCCCAGCCTATAGCACTGCATGGGGTTGTTGTGACCCAAGTGCACTTCACCATGTTGAGCCTCATACATTTGGCCTTGGCCATCAGTCCAGCCTGTCCAGAGTCTTCTGCAGAGCATTCCTGCAGTCCAACAGATCAACACTCCTGCTCAGCTTGGGGTCATCTGCAAACTTACTGAGGGTGCCCTCAGTCACCTCGTCCTAATCATTGGTAGAGATATTAAACAGAACTGGGCCAAATACTGAGCCCTGGGAAACACGATTTATGAGTGGTCACCAGCTGGAGGTAACTCCATTCACCACCACTCTCTGGGCCTAGCCATACAGCCAGGTTTTACTCAGTAGATATGCACCCATCCAAGCCATGACAGCCAGTTTCTCCAGGAAAATGGTGTGGGAAACAGTGTCAAAGGCTTTACTAAGGTCTGGGTAAACTACATCCACAGCTGTTTCCTCATCCACTAAGTAGTTAAGTTTGTCATAAAAGGAGATTAAGTTGGTCAAGCAGGACATGTCTCTCATAAACCCATGCTGGCTGCGTCTGATCCACTGGGTATCCTTCATGTGCTACATGATGGCACACAAGGTGATCTGCTCCTTGACCTCCAGCACTGGGGTCAGGCTGACAGGCCTGTATTTCCCTGGGTCACCCCTCTGACCATTCTCGTAGATGACCATCTACAGTAATTTCAGTCTACTGGGACCTTCTCACTTAGCCAGGACTGCTGATAAATGATGGAAAGTGGCTTGTTAAGCACTTCCACCATCTCCCTCAGTATCCATGGGTGGATCCCAGATAGCCCCATAAACTTGTGTAAGTGGTGTAGCAGGTCAGTGACCATTTCCTCTTAGATTATGGAGCCTTTATTCTGCTCCCCATCCTTGTCTCCCAGCTCAGGGGTCTGGGTACTCAGAGAATAATTGGTCTTACTGTTAAGACTGAGGTAAAGAAGGCATTAAGTACACTGGCGTTTTCCTCATCCTTTGTCCTTCCTATGTTTCCCCCTACATCCAGTAAAGGATGGAGATTCTCCTTAGTCCTTCTTTTGGAATAGTGATATGTTTGGAGAAACTGTTTTTGTTGTCTCATACAACAGTAGCCAGATAAAAGTTCTAGTCAGATTTTGGCACTTCTAATTTTCTGCCTGCGTAACATCCTTTTAGTCCTCCTGAGTGGTCTGCCCCTTTTTCCAAAGGTTATAAACTCTTTTTTCTTCCTTAGGAAAGGCTAAGTAACCAAAGTCCATATTCCATTATCAGGAATTGTGTTTCCAGTAGTACATATTTCTTTTTGCACGATTTTATGTTTAGTGTTCCAGAAGTGATTTGGAAAGTGTCTCATCTGCATCATTAATATAATCTCCTGCAACTTCTGGCTCAGTTGAGTTTTATTTCTCTGCTGGAACATTTATGTCTGAACATTATACCTGTGCATTGATAATAAATAGGCTTCATATAAGTGTCTGTGTAATCCTGTATATATATGTGTGTGTGTATGATAATATATAAAAGATTTCTCTAGGTTATAAAATATTTAGTCATTTATCTTTAGATTCTTAGAATCTGTGGATCTCGCAGACAGTCAGAATATGGAAAGCACGTGTTCAATGGACTTAGACGGCACTTTTGGCAATGTTACAGGTAAGAGCAACTGAAAGCTGATTTGCTCGTCTAATACATATATATGGTCAAGATAAGGTCACAGTTACTGCTTCTCTGTGGGTGTAATGTTGCTTTCACATTCAAAGCTTTAGAAAATTCTTTCGGTTTATTAGACTGGAAATTTACATCACTCTTTCTGTCTCCCAGCACAAGCATTTCGTATTACCTGGAAATACACTTTTGTATACTTTTGTAGGAGTTAGTGAATAAGTTCTTAAACACAGATAGTGTTCTTAATCATACAATATTAGATCACAATCATACTATATTAGATCACAATTAGAGTTATCTAAGTGCCTCCCTCTAAAGGGTGATTCTGCAGGGGCAGGTGCTGAAAACGCTGCTAAACAGCTGCCTGTTGAGGAGCCCTTCTTAAACCATTGGATGGAAAGTTGTGTCAGTGGCAGAGCTGTAAGGTGCACTTCCATGGAACAGTGAAATCTTATAGACAGTTCTGCAGACCCCATATTATTTTCTGAATGGTATTTCTGGCCCAAGATAAGAATAACTAAAAGGGAATTAAACTCTAAAGCTGCTTGGACACAGTCTGTATCTTTGCTTCTAGCTTTTAAAAATCTGTGTTACTCAGCCATTGTTAACATAAAAACACAGGACATTTCTAAAAGGATGCAAAAGTCAAGAATAAATAAACGCTTCATGTCCAGTCCATAACTGAAAAGTTATAAACAAGTTTGCACTTATTTACTGCACTCTCTGTGTGTAGTAGAAGTTGTTCAGAGGAGGGACCAGGCAGTCTGTATTGGTTTTAGAATAATGTATTTATGTTCTTGTCCAGAAGGATTACGGGGGATGAATACAATTTATGTCAGCAGATCATTCACAGTATACTTCTGAAAAGTGTTCACTTTGATAAGCATTAATATTTAATGTATATGCTAACTTCCCCTCCAATATCCTAACTCTTGATATGCAATGTTTGTCTCCTGCTTACTTTGCTTTTGTAGTTGTTGTTGCTGCTGTTGTTGTTGCTGTATTGTTTTCATACATTATTGGGATTCTCATTTCCATTTGTTCAGCTTTTGGTTTTGTGTGTGTATCTACCTGTCTGTCTACCTACCTCTTTGTGTGTCTCCAAATGATAAAAAAGAAAAGAAGAAAGGAAAATAATTAGGAAATTCTTCTTGATTTTAGATCTTGAATTGCACTTACAGAGATGTCAGCAGTTATCTGTTACAGGTAGGTAACATTTTGACCTTAAGGTGAATTTTAATTTTGCTAAAGAAAAAAAGTAGTTTTGATACATTATGTTAAAGGTTATTGTAGGAAGAGCTATTCTAAGAGTATAAATGCATGTATGTTGTATTGGGTTTATTTGTTGTTTAAAGGAATAAAGCATATTTGTAAATTCTACTTTCATGTGTTTTTTCTACATGTTGCATTTCTGTACCCTGAAGTACACCATGCTCCTGCAGCCTGGTGTGATTTATCTTACAGACTGTATTAACAAGTTGTATTGATAAAACTGAGGCTGCAGCTGGGAAGGAAAGAAAAGTTGGAAATAAGGGGAAAATGCATACCTGCGATTGCTATTTCCTGTATTACAAATATTATGGTGATTAATAGTATGCATGGTACTTTTTCATCTCTCTGTGTATTGTTTTGCAGTATTAACAGATCATCAGGATTTGAGTAACACAGAACTGAAAACAATAACAAACAGCACAGCTCCTCAACAGTATCGCATTAGAGCAAAGCTGAGAACTTACAAACCCCAAAAGCTCCATCAATCTGTTAAACTTCATTGTTCTAAATGCAACTCTTTGTAAGTGTTTCACACAGTATAAGTAGGAATTGCTCTGTATGTTTTGCCTAGATTTTCAGTGTGTTTTCAACTTTTTTTTGTGTAAGATGGGCTGAATGTAAATGTATATCATTTTGAGCAAAGATTTGAAACTCACTGATAATAACTAGGAAATACTGAAATTATCAGATGAGTTCCATTTACAGAATCCTTTGAGTATCCATTTGAGAATCCTTTGCTTCCAAAACAATAATTTTTCTTTATTTTCAAATGCAGCGGTGCAGTTTTTTCCATACCATAGTTGTATTTAAGTACCTTAAGTTTTTATTTCTTGCAGTTTCAAAATAGGATATGCAAAGAGGTATAACAGTCTCCAAATGAATTAATAAAATAACCTTGACTAAAGTGTGTCTTCCAGACAAGGCATCTTTCCTGGGTCCAAAAATATCAGGCTAATCACAGAACTTCAGGCCATTCCCTTGGATCCTGTCCCTGGTCACCAGAGAGAAGAGATCAGTGTCTGCCCCTCCTCTTCCCCTCATGAGGAAATTGTAACTGCAATGAGGTCTCCCCTTAGTCTCCTCCAGGCTGAACAGACCAAGTGCCCTCAGCTCCTCATACGGCTTCCCCGCAAGGCCCTTCACCGTCTTTGTTGCCCCGCTTTGGACACTCTCAGAGATCTTTTCCAACCTAATTGGTTCTGTAATACTGGTGTCATTTGGATGGCCTGTGTTATTGCTTCACTGTGATGACAAGTGGAAATGCACTCCAGCAGGACGGGATAGAAAGTGTGTGGTGCAGAGTTGCAGATCTTCCCTTTACTTTCCGTTTATGTGAAGCTATTCTGGTCCTGCCCTTTTTTTTTCTTTTTTCTCCCTCAATATATGCAAAGTCAAATAGCCTAAAACGTAAAACTAAATAATACAAGATTATGTGGTCTGTTCACTCTAATGAAGTGGTATGCAGTTTAAAGGCCCAACTGAAATCACATAGAGCTGATATATTTGATTTTCCATGGATTTTCATTTGTGTGGGATGTAGCCCACACTACCTCGGCTCCTACGTAAGTTAGGATATTGCTTAGCACATTTATTAACGTGGAAGGTCATGGTATACTATACAACTCTAAATGTTGAAACCGATAAAACAATGAGAATATTTTTTCTGTATGTACTTTAACTCTCATGACTACATCCTAATATGTAGTTGGAGTACTGTCATCCTTGTTGGTAGATTGCCTAAGGGGAAGCTGTTAGAATTTACTTACTCATTTTGGAAATGGTTTTAGGCAAGAAGTTCCAGATGGAGATGCCTTTGACTTCATTTTACAAGGCTCTGCCAATACTGCCCCAAACCCAGAATTACGCAATACATCCTGGTATGAATCTGTAACGTGGACTACCCAAGACCAGAAACAAAGGGAAATAGCCATCCATTTTGTGAAGCACGATGAAATGCTTCAACATCCTGAAGACACCTTGCTTATGATAGAAGGTAAGGTAAATTGCAAATACACCAATTCTTACAGCACAGTGTCCACTCTGAGTATGTACAAAGTAAAAATATGTGTTGAAGTTGTATTCAGTGTAAGTAGTGATGATCATAAAGGCATCTTCAAAGAACAGAAAAACTCAGCTGGAACTATAAGTTACTGTTATGCAAACAGGTGATGGTAGTCTGTGAAGGTCTTGTAAGATGCTTCTGTCTATTTTAAAACTATGTCAATATTGTTTATTGTTGATTATTCTAAAATCAATGTCTGAATATGGTTTCTTTTTTTCTAGCTGTGCTTACTGGTTTTTCAGTTCCTATTTAAAAACTTGCCGAGTCTTCTAAACAAGCCTCTTTTTAGTATTGATGTGGAAAAGTTTTGAAAGGCTTCTGGTAATACAAGCCTCCAATTAACTTTGTCAGCCTCTGGATGTCAGTGTTGTTTCAGATTAATAGAGCTTCTCTCAGTGTGAGTTTTTTTGGGTTGGTGTGGTTATAACAGATTTCCTCAGGGAAGAGAAATAGCCACTGACCTTTAAACAAAGCAATTTAGCAAGAGACTACTGAGAAATTTTTAGTATAATAAAAATAATAAATAATTGCATATAGCATCATTCAAAGTTTATAACAAAGTCTTCAGTTGTGCTCAAGTAGTGATGTGAATAAGCAAATATAAGTCAGGTGGTCCTTTGTGTGAGGGTCAATGACAAAACCCCTTTTGTTTTCTGCTTTCTTTTATAATGGATTAGTTCTAATAGCTGCTTTATTTCTGACATGTTCCAAACTGATTTCAATCTAACCTTTTCTTTCTGGAAAAAAAAAAAACTATTTCTTCTCCATTTTCCTAAAACAAATGAGCAATATAACTCGGTAAATCTATTTTCAGATATTAAAGTGTCAGCAGCTAAGTATGTCTGTATATGGATATGTGGGTATAAAAGGTCAGTTTGGTTGCTTTGATTTTTTTCCAAGGAAAATGGCTAGTAGAATCATTAGAGTAATTATGAAAGTGATACTAGCTAAATACAACTTCTTGGTTACGGTGTTAGCTATGAGATAGATACTAAGGCATCTGCTTTGATAAATGTCAGCCTTTGTTTCTTAACAGAGTCTGTTGTTGAGTAAGTGAGAAGGTATTGGGCTATATTTTGAGTTTTCAGTAGTGGATATCAGTTATTATTGAAGGCCCTGAAATCAGCTGAGAAATGTAAGTTGTTCAATTTATTTCTGACTACTGTTTAAGAAACCGTATTTTTTCGGTTTTTAATAGGTGGAACACTAAAAGAAATCTGGAAACTTACAAAAAGATTTAAGTGTGTTATTCCTGTGAGATCCGCAGAAGATGATCTTGAATTATTAGATCTTTCAGCTCCTTTTCTTCTACAAGGGAATGTAAAATATTATGGGTAGGTTAAAAGTATTTGTTGATATTTCAGTAGTTGCACTAATAGATAGCATTTTCTTCAATAATTCAGACTGCAGTGCTGAAGGGATAACTTACCAAAGATTCTTTGATGTAAAATACATAGCATGATCCACAGTACTGACATCAGGGATGAAATGCCATATCATTTGATACCTTGTATCAAAGGACTGACTGCAGTTTGGCTCTTGCTGTGTAAATCTCAAGTCCTTAATTACACAGCTCTCCAGCTGCAGTTTTGTCTGTGGTGTATGGGTAGGGCAGTGTGCTATAGAAACGGAAACGCACATGCACCTAAAGTACCTAAATTCCTCTTTAGTCCAGATCTTCAGTTTTCTGGTCTCACTTAGACTAAAGTCAAAACATATGTTGTTTTTAAAACTGTATGCCAAGGGGTTATATATATATATATATATATATACACAACGTAACAGATAATATCTAAATAGAGATCCAGAAAGTAATCTCAGCCTGTCAATCTACAACTCATTCTCTCTCATTCTTAGTGTTGGGAAGCCTTGAGGTTTGGAAGCAGTAAGGGATTTTGGACAGCCTTTCGTTACCATTTGTAACTTACTGTGATCCACAGCACTGCAAAGTGCCTTACCTGTTTGGGATATCATTCACTGTAGAGACAACTTCAACAGGTTTCTGTGTTCCACAGTTCTAAAGCTGTGGAGTACAGTACGCACACCTAGGTCTGGTATCTGTGATCTGCCATGCAATGCCATGTTCCTGCTGAGTGAGAGCTGTCAGCAGTGTGTTCTCCCAGTAGTGCCCAGCAGCATGCAGCTGCTGAGTTCAGAGGTACCAGTCTCCTTCATGTAAGCTACTGAGCCCTCTCTCTCAGCAGTTTGGGCAGAGCACAGTGCGGTGGGGCACTACGCCAGGTTTGCAGGCAGTAAAAAAATTTCTGTGCAGAAATATTCCATGTTTCATGTGGACCCTAAAGTTTCCCATAAGGGCCATCCATAAAATAAATACAGGTAATTGTTTCTCTTTGTCATTCATAGTTTTGGCCTTTCCAGATATTGCTGTCTACAGCTTTTTTTAAATAAAGGCAGTATATGGTACTCCTACTGGGACAGGATCTTCACCAATACAAAGTATTTCCCCTTGCACTTTCGTAATCCTTATGTTTCCCCAGCTACACACAACTCACCTTCAGATGTTGTTCTCTCATCAAATGTTTGGATTGTAAAAATAAATAGTTTATAAGATATTCCATGATTGTTTATAGGATATTTAGGAAGGAATCTCACAAGTATGCTGACATTTCAGAGCTATGCACATTTTTATCAGTGGCATATACTTAGGAAAGTCTAGAGAAGATTTTGTATGGTAGAATGAATTATATGTGTGTGCATATGCATGTATATTCATCTATATACAAAAATAAACACAGACACTGCATATAAAAAGCAAAATTTGCAGTTAAGTTACTTTATTGGAGTTTGAGTGGGTTTTTTAAAGGAAAAACGTGACTTAGCTGAGCTTGACTTTATATCGCTTAAGCAGTAGTTTTATTGATTTTTATGACATGCTTTGCATATAATCCTAAAAGATAATAAATGTTTATTTCAGGTTCTAACTGTAATATACTAATACGAAAGTTTAATTTGGAACAAATAGTTTTGTTCTGTAGTTTCATTCCTTGAGTCAAATGGGAGCAACTTTGAAAACAGTTCTTCAGTATTTCCGTCCACTTGCAGCATTAGCTTGCTATGTCTCAAGTAAAATTTATAATAATTGGTGTAAATATACCAGTAATAAAATAGGTTGTTTTAACAACTCTTAGTTAATATTCTCAACATAGGCAAAGCCAAATTGCTCCTGTAACTCTGTAATGGGTTTGGAGTGTGCTACAAGTTCAGATTCATTCCTGCTTTTACAAAGTGAGAAGTAGTGGCATATGAACATATGTTTAGCAATGCAGTGATCTTAGAATCATAGAATGGTTTGGGTTGAAAGGGACCTTTCATGATCATCTAATCCAACCCCCTGCCTTGGGCTGAGACACCTTGCACTACACCAGGTTGCTCAGCTCCATCCAGTCTCATCTTGAACACTTCCAGGTACAGGGCATCCACAATGTTTCTGGACAACCTGTTCCAGTGCCTCAGCTCCTTCCTTGTAAAGTATTTCTTCTTTCTGCACGATCTACATCTATCCTCTTTCAGTTTAAAACTGTTGCTCCTTTTCTTCACTACAAGCCCTGGTTAAAAGTCTCTCTCTTTCTTTCTTATAAGCCCTTTTTATGTATTGAAAGGCCACAATAAGGTCTGCCTGGAGCCCTCTGTTTTCCAGGCTGAACAACCCCAGCTCTCTCAACCTTGAAGTACAGTTTTATTCCTGTCTATTCACTGAAGTGGTCTTTTCCAGATTTATTTCTCCTCATAGATAGTTCAAGGAGCATTAAGGGTTTTGCTGTACTTTAAAGCTGATGTGTCTGGTAAAATAGTTACTTCATGCAGCAATAAAAATACTTCCGCTCTTCCACTGTGTAAGAAAACCAGAATTTTGGGTTTTTTTCTGTGCAGAACACTTCTAGTACAAATACACCAGTGTTTGGTTAGTCTCAATATCTTGTTTTAAATGCTAGGTGCAAGCAGTGTTCTACTCCAAAGCCTATGAAGAGTCTAAGTTCCATGGCAGCAGAACAGCAACCATCATGGGAACCAACTGAAATAGCACAAGGTCAGCTGACATGATACTGTCCTGAAATATTTTGTATTCTGAAATACAAAATACTTTTGCTTCTGAAGTGTTGATATGAAATAGTTTGATTTGCAGTTTTGGGTTGCAGTTTGTACAGAAAGCATGTAATTACAGTCATGTTGAATATGATGCTGTAAAATTCATTCACCGTTTACCAGTTGGAATAACATATTTACTTTTGGAAGTATTGCATTGTAATTAAAGGATTTTACATGTTGAATAGTTTCTTCTACCCTAGGTATCAGTAGTAACACTTATCATAGTACAGATGTCATGAACTTTTGGTTGTAGGTGTCACTTTTAAACTGTGTGCATGACTTGCAGTCCTAGAAGTTAATCTTGCCTTTCCTTTTGGAGATACTGTTTTTCTGACCGGAACTGAAGAAAGTCTTATTTAATGAGTCATACAAATCAGATTTGTGTCTCCTGTAAACCTTATGTTAAGCATGTTCTGGAGAGTGTGCAAGAAATGGTATTCAAATGAAAGGAATTATACCACAACAATTATGTGTATTCTGTGCTTCATGTGTTCCTTGTGTTACTACATGCAGTCAACATGTTAAAATGCTAGAAATGGAGTTTAAAACTTTACAATGCATTAAGGAAAAAGAATATTTGCATGTTTATCAATTTATGTTCTAATATATTAAATTGGAATATCTAGCAGTATGTAAGTTTGGTAAACACTTTCTAAAAGAAGAAAACTATTCGAGCAATACAGTGATTTTCTTAAATAAATTGTCATAATTGTATCCTATTAAATAATTGTAAAGTAATATATAACTGGCAGTGATTGACATTTAATTATCAAAATGAAAACAATATTAATTAATGCTTCCTAACAGTTACACTATTTTATGTATCTATTCTTCTATCGTCTGTATTTTCAGACTAAATTATAAACCTGCAAATAGATCAGTTGAACAAAAAATAACTACCAGTTTAAGTAGGTTGTCTCGGTTTTGAAAGACAGGTGTCTATTGAGGAAGGCAGAAGCCCCCTTTGGACTGAAAATATAACTCCCTCTCCTCCGAATTACTATAATTTTGAAATTAAGGGGCTTTCAGGCCAAGATATGAGGAATAGGAATAACAGTTCTTTACTGATATATATATATATCAAGGCAAACAAAACAACAACAACTATGACAGTAACAGCAAACAGAACAGAACCCAGTGACCCCTTCCCGGCTGTCAGACCCTGTCCTTTCGGTGCAGTGACGCTCACGGCCGGCAGGGGCGCTGGCGGCTCC
>VXAZ01010494.1:1548939-1591219 GCA_013399875.1 Gymnorhina tibicen | reverse complement strand
CACAAAAATCCCAGGTGGTAGATGAGATGTATTGAACTCCGAAGCAGTAGCGGAAATTCTGGGAGGTCTCGGCAGGCAGGGGGTGCGGTGCTGGCGGCACTGCAGTGTAGCGAAAGCCCAAAAACAGCAACAAAGAAACGGCGGAGGCAGGCAACTGCCTTCTGGCGGCGCAGTGAAAGAGGGGCTCGGGGTCCGGGCCCCCTGAGGCACCCCAGCAGGTGGGGAAAAGCGACAGCTCCAGCCAGCAGAAAATCCCCACTCACGGCAGAAAAAAAGAAGGTAGCAGAAGGCAGAAACCTGCAGTGAGGGCGACCTCTTCTCCCCAAAAACCGACTGCAGCCTCTGTCTCTTCTGAAAGCCAAGAGCTTGAGAGAAAAAAAACTAGCCTTTGCCCAGGTAACAGGGCAGTTAAGAAGTCCCCTCCCTGCTGTGGCCAGACCTTTGGTCCCCCTTAAGTATCCAGCAATTATCCCTTAGTATGGGGAAAAATTCCTCAAGAGGAAAAGAACAAAAGAAGAAAAAAAAAAAAAAACAACTCCCAAACCCCAACATAGGTGTACCCAGAAAAGACTGATGCAGAGCTGTAGTAACTTTGTCTGTTTCAGTTATTTTATGTTTGCAGCATAACAATTACTGCTACCAGTGAGGGAGTGACTGTAGTCATTTACTTACGCTGGGATACTTTCAGAACTGCCAGCGAAGTTTTTTCTGAGTAAGCCTGGTAGCTTTTACCACATCATATGAAATAAACTGCCTCAGAAGGTAGTTTTCAGGTGGAATTCTTATTACCACTGAATTAAGAGCACCTCTCCTTTAATCTTCCATGGATAAAAGAACACAGGAGTAGAAGGATCCTACTAAGGTAGGATCTAAGATCTAAGCAAATACTAGCTTTTTGTTTACTAGCATGGGAATAAGTATTTTAAAATATGTGGTTTTATAGGCTCATCTATTAAAATGTTTCTAGGAAAATTGCAATGTGGTCTTAAAAGATAAATGACATTTTGCTGTTCAGAGGCTCTATGTTTTGGTCTGTTAATTTATACTTTTAATGACAGTATCCAAAGTCAGTTACCATTAAAGGAGGGATATTGTCAGCTCGAGTTGTTATAGTTTGCCTTGCATATTCTCTCAGAGAAACATAAATTTTTCTTTTCTTCAGTTTTAGGTATTGAACTGCTCCAGTATGTTTTTATTATGAAGTTTACACTGGTTGATGAAACAGGAGCACTAAATGCATACCTTTTTGATTATGTAAGTAAATCTGGGTAAAGATAGACTGTACAGATGATGTGAGTTTGGATTTTTTTTGTTTTTAAAATAGCAAATGTATGTACACAAATATTCTTTCTGTGTTACCTGCAGTGTTTTGTAGGAATAATTACAATGCTGTAAAGTTGTTAATACTGTACAGAGTATAGAATATTACAGTGTAAAGACAAAACTGAAGCTTGAAGACAGATTATTTGGTATTTCCATAAACTTTTATATATTTCTATGGCTGAATTTCTCTTTTGTTGGCAATGTTGAATTATCCAGCCTGAATGCTGTGTGAATGATAGGAATATTTCAGGATTTATGCAGCTAACTTCTGCATTAGTTTAAAATCTCATTACCTCTTTTTTTAGCTCTCAGTAGAATCTATCCATTCAGTAATGCTTGATGTTTTTGTTTCGCATGATCATGAGGTAGGGAGACCTTCTTTCCCTAGGCAGAACTCAGCTATGTCTGTACAGATATTTATCTTGGATTTCAGAAGCAGTTTATTCAACTACTTTACTAACCTTTGAATTAACCTATCTTCAGTTTTCTCTGAAGCAACTTAAGACCATTCCTGCTACCTGAGACACTGAAGAATGGATGGTTTTCCTGTCATTGCAATGTGGGTGTGACAAAATGGGACTGGAAAAGAATTCAGTGGGATTTTTTCTGCACAGCAGTGCTGTTTAATGTGTCTATATCTGCACATTTTCCACCATTGTATTAAATTACTTTGAATGGGACTTTGAAGAGAATACTCTTCCTTGTTTAATTTTAAGACTGTAAGTAAATGTAGTATCACAAAAAATGTGTTTTTTCTTAAAATACATGGTATTTTAACAGCAAAGGAGTTCAAAGACTACAATCCCCATTTCAGCCAGATGTCTTTTCCTTCTACTGTCCTTTTTCCTTTTTATATCAAGAAACTAAACTGCAAAAGGAAGGTGGGAGAAAAAATTTAAACCATCTCTTGATGTAAAATTCCAAAAATTTTTATTTCAGGGTGGCTCACTTTCTTATTAGATACTGCTCAGTACTGCAGTTTAGCTGCAAGAAAATACCCACAATTTCTTCTGAAGTGCCAGCTGCTTGCATTCCTGCGTTTGGTACTTCAAAGAGAAGCCAATAGTTTCCAAGCCTGAACTCCAGTCCTTCAGCACCACCTGAGAAGGAACTGGGCTGCTTTGAAGTGCAGCTTTACACTGGCTTCCAGTTGCACTTCCATAGCAACACAGTGATTTTCTTTTCTCCCCTCCTTATAGGAAAAGCCAGTGAAGGAAAAAAATGAAAAAGTTTTATACTAAGAAGAGTTGGAAGAGAGTTATCTGTGTCAATTTTGCTGCTGGATTATCTTCTAACTTCTGATCATTGCCATTAAACATGTCATACAAAAATTACACAGAGGCAGATTATTCTGTATTTGTATCTTTTAACAAAAATGAGAAATTACTACCAAAAATCTTAGCTCACTCTGAGAAGTTAAAAGATGATGAGCCTTTAGAGATACAAAATCAGGTAACAAACTTGGAAAGAATAAACTTGGAGGTTTTTAGTCATGCCTACTGTGTGTGGTTTAATAATACACAGAAAATGTTTATTTAACATTTTAATGTTCCATTTATTATTTTCTGTCTCCATTCAGAGCCTTTTTCCATAGTTTCTAAAACTGTCAAAAAATGAAACTTGCACTAAGGGAGTTCCACAGATATAAAGCCAGGCTGCAGTACCCCTTGTTTTCAAGTGATTTTGTTCCTCTCAAGATGTGAGGGACTGTTGAGGGGGACTGACCATCCTCCCTGGCCACAACATTGTCTGATATTGTCTGGTTATGGAGGTTCATGAGGATTATCTGCCAGTTATGTATAGAGACCTGCATGTGTGCTTTCTGGATGGCTGTAGTCCCTAAATACTCAAAGGTACTGAAAAACAGACTGTTAATTTTTTCACACAGTTTGGGGTTTTTTCTGTATCTGAACAGTTTTTTGAAATAATAGTATTCTGTTGTGTTACCTGATTTTAAGTTCTTAAAAGAACATGCAGTCAAGGTTCTGGCTAATGATTTCTTATGCCTCTTTCAACACCTCATATTTTTCTGTTCTCTTTCAGGAGAAGTTTTTCCAAATTCCTGCCTCTGAAATCTTAACTAACAATTTTCTTCAGCAAAAGATGGAGATGACCATGAATACACTCTGTCCTCCAGGGAGAAAATTAGGTCAGCTTGCTGTTATTTCAAAAGGGAAGGGGTCTTTCAATCTGCTATTGCATATGCAAAGTCTTAGAATTCAACTTATGCATGGGCAAAACTCAAAACAGAGAAATGCTGGAGTCTGAAAGCAGAGTTCCAATTAATTTGTTCTGAGACATGTCTTTAATATTAGCTCTCCCTTTGAGAAAGAAAAGAAATGGTTTGGTAAATTCTCATGTAGCATGCAGTGATGTGTGAATACCGTCATGCCTGTGCAGGAACTAACATGCCATCTGTATTCATATGGAAGCTAACCAGAACACCCTCCTACTGAATGTCACAGCATGGTAGGGAAAACTGAAGGGAAATTAAACGTATAGCACATGCTTTGGGTGATATCCTGCTTTTGATTGCACATGCTGATTTAGAGCATCCCTTGCCATGGGAAATATCCATGGAAATTGAGCAAATGCTTAATCCAAATCCATTTACAGAGATATTTGTGCATGGTATGTTTTGTGACACAAAGTACCTCTGCCTAAACTACACATGTCCAAGGTAGCTGGATGTGTGATGCAGCTCTGACCTCCAGAGCATACTCCAAATACATGGCTGTCAGTGACCACTGCAATCACCCTGGAGTCTTTGCCATACTTAGAAAAGGTTGTCCTATAATAAAGATTGTAAAGGATTTTCCCTTTGAGACCAGTGAAGTTGTCTTACTGAGACACATGGAGATGAATTTTTATTATTGGAAAGTCTTTACGTACATGTGTTTTATACTGTGGCACAACTACTGGGTCCAAGTGTTTTGCGGAGTGCTGGTGCAGGGAGGACAAGTCTTGGAAGACTGTCACTAAACACCATTTCAGATCTTGTGGGAAACTTAAAAAATAGCAATTGGAATTTCAAAGTTAGCAATAAATTTTTCTTCTGACTAACTATTGTATATATTTAGATATCCTAGTTAAGATCCTGCTCAAGTTATACTTGCCTCCTATAAAAATTAGAAATGAATATTGAACAGTAATTTGGATTTTGTTGGTAGGTGACTTGCCATGGCTGGAATGCTTCATCAGGTCCTATAATGTCAGAGACGCAACGAAAAATCAAGTTTATTACCAAATTTTTGACACTACAGTTGCTGAAGATGTTGTATAGTCATGTGTTACTATTTGGAAGTAATCCAGTAAGAATCAAGTTCTGTGGGGGATTGGGATCAGAGACTGTATTTAAAAAAAAAAATCTTTGTTCCTTTCTTAGGAATTCAACCTGCATGTGTGAATTTTTAGTTCATGTATGAATGGGAATGGGAATTATACTTCGATATATTTGCTGTTTTCCTGGCATACAACTTTGTGATCTGAGGGCAAGTGGAGGTGCTAAGCTTTTCAGTGGAAGCAGCTTGGCTTCGGTTGATGGAAGCAATCTACTATCCATCTGTTCTTCAGAAGGGTAGTGATGAGGTTACTCTAAATTCATTCATTTTACTCAGAAAAATGTAGGCAGGATGATGCTGTGTGTTCATTTTTGTATTAAATTATGTCAACAGAGGTAGAGAGAAGGGGCTCTTCAGTAAATTCAGACTACTTTGTGCAAGCCAATATTACTGTTCTCAGACAGGTTGACAGGGAGGTTGGCTTTTAGAGACATCTTTGATTTTGTACTGATACGTACATTTAGACGAACTCCTGTTAGTAATACTCAGGTAACTGCTACATGTACCAGTTACTGTAGATTCCAGTGGGGTTGTGAACATGACCGTGTAATGGTTATCACTAAAATTAAAGTCAAGCCATGAAAGTAAGGTAGTATAAAATTGTGAAATGAATATTGACAGTTGGTAATGATTCTGGGGTGGCCCTCTTGGGTACCAAAGTTGTTAGCATGCTTATTAGCTGGGTCTGTGTTTTCAAAGGCTCTCATGTATCTGGCTGAAAGTACTGTCAGATTGCACTGCCTCGATCTGCCTTTTCCATCTTACATAATCAGATTGTGGGGCTAAATCTAGAGACACAGAACTGATCTGGTGCTATCATGGATTCAAGATTCTGCTGGGCTACAAAATTATGTGGTGGTTTTACTTTGCTTTCAGAAGTCGCTAGGACAAATTCCGAACATGTTTCTGTAAGGATAATTAATGTAGAAATCCCTGTCAAATCAAATGCTTTACATCAGAGCAAAATTACTTAGTATTTACAGCAGCTGTTTTTAAAGAAGTTCAGAAGCAAGATGGAATATTTGTAAGTAGATTATTATTATTTTGATAGTAGATGACATTTTATTTTTTTCATTTTTCAGGGCCGTTTAGTAGATTATGCAATTTGTCATATAAAGTTTCATCAAATTTCCTCTGGTAATTTCCTTGCACTATAAAAAAATTATACTGGGTTTATATGTTGTAAGCAAATATATTGTTCCTTATTGATCAGTGTATAGGAACAACCAGTATTAAAAGTGGTGAGTGGATATTTCCTTTAAAAATTCTGAAAAATAAAACAATTTTGGAATTGAACCAGGAGTTTATTAAAGAGTCTGTTGACTTAAGAAAATTTTCTAGAATCTTTGCATAAATGTATCAACAAAAAATACTTACGACAAATGAATATTACAAAACTTTAGACACTGGCCATACCCCCATATATTTTCACAAGTTAGAGGTCAAATTGAAGGCAATCTTTTCTGCTTGTATTGTATAGAGTGTATGAAAATGTAAATTTTTATTTTGAGATTTTTGTTAACAACTCTGAAAGATACTGATATTGTATATTTTTTTCTAAATAAGTCTTTGCAAAGTAATAAATAAAAAGATGTTTTGAACTTCAGCGTAAAATAAATCACTTTCACCACATGCCTTGACTGAGATCTCTGCCTAAAAACTCTACATATGCATCACATGATTCTTTTTACTATTGCATACTGTATTAAAATGTTTAATAGAGATTTCTCCAAATAATGAGGTTTTTCTTGTATTTGACTTTTAGTTTCTATTTCATAACTGTGAAAACTTTGTCATCAGTAGCCTTCATCCAGTGAATGCTCCAGATGAATGTATAGTTTGCTGGATTGAAATGCAGGTGTTTAATTCTCTTTCTAAATATAATGCATAGAAATAAATTAATAATTATGTATTTGTTCATACTAAGATCACCGTATAGGAAGGAATTACTGGGCAGACATTTTAAAATGGGTCTCATTGGTAGCCTTTGTAAGGAGCAGTGGAAGTCACTGAGGTGGGACTTGGACCTTGGTTACCTGTCCTGGTCAGTGCTGAGAGCTGTGAGTGTCTGGCTGAGGGGTGAAATCCTGAGACTCTTGTGTCCTGAACATGCAGCACCAGCAGGCTCGGGTTTCTGACAGATTAATGTGTCAGGCAGCAATGACTTTTAGCCATTACTTAAAATTTTCTTAACTACAAGTAAAAGTCTTATTTCCTTTGGTGAGTTTCATGACCAGGTGTGTGATTTCAGTTTCTAAAGCATTAATAAAAGTTCAAATGTCTACTCTAATAGTTTTTAAATTACTGAAATATATATTTAAAGACTCAAAATTTGAACCAATAGGAGATCAGATTAATACTGGTACACTAAGATCCGGTGAGAACTCCAGGCATATGTTGCTGGTTTCACATATTCTTTCTTCTTCCACATACATCCCAGCATATAGGAAAACTGAATCAAAACATCACCTTCCTACTAGAAATGGAGAATATGCATGGAATGTGAGGTATATCACACACAGCAACATTATCCAGGGGGAAGAATATCTGAATATAAAAGGAGGAGCTGTGAGGGAAAATAATAGAACTATAAAAGACCAATAAGGGAACATGAACCTGTTCCCCACTCCAACTACAAGGATAAGTGCAGGAAAAGTTATAAAATTGTAATTAAAAAGAAAAAAGGTATTTTCAAGGAAAAAAGAAAACAAAATAGATTTGGAATAGTGTTTTTAGGGGTGCCTGTGTAATTTTGGTCCTTGAAGTCTGTGTTTTAAGGAAATTTAAAAATTTAAGGACTTTGGAAGTTTCTCCAAATTCAGCTGACTTTTAAGCTCTTGGATGTGTCATACTCTTGAAACTCCAGTTGGAAAGACAGAATTTAAATAAATAACATATTGCAGAAACAATGAGGCATTCCTGCTAGGTGACCTGCTGTTCAGTAGTGATTGAACTTTCTCATCAGTCTTTGCAGTTGTGGGATCCAGAGATTTACAGACAAGGCTTTGAAATGCTTAGCTTAATACTAATCCTTTGGCTACTGAGCAGCAGGAAGAGGGATTGTAAGAAGGACAGTAGAGCCCACAGGATACAAGCTGAGGTTTGCAACAGAAGGAAGAGCATTTATTGTCATAACAGGGATGAGTGCTTGGCTTTTCAATACCACAGTGTTTTAGATCATGAGAATTTATGCACATTAGGTCACTTTTTGGCCAAAGCCATTGCATTAAGTTGTGAAACTGGCAGGAACTGGGATACTACTGTATAGGGCAAGGCCAAATATTTAAATGGAGTTGTGAAAAAATTAAGGAAATATATATGTTCGAGTTCTTCAGGTGGAATGGGATGACTGAAAAAAAATTTTATTCAGTAGAGGAGAGAAAAAAAAATCCAAATAAAAATTTACTTCAAGTATTATTCAAAGTGTACAGTGAATGTTAAGAATTGGAAACAAAAAATGAGCATAAGATGGAGACAGAAGGAAAGAACAATTCCCGAGAATAGTAATAAAAACAAGTGATAGTAGAGAGTCTTTTATGAGACAGTTTGCTGCAGCTCCTGTTCAAAGCATTTCCTATACATGAAATTCCCAGTAAGAACTATGGTTTGGGAAAACATTCATCTGATGGTGGAATACCAGATCCAAAGTGCTTGAAAAATGTAGAGCAGAATTCTGGTATAGTTAATGAATACATATTTGTGGTAAAGCTATGGGTGGACTTCACCCCAGAACAATGTGCTACAACTTGTTTTTCCTTGTTTTCTGCTGCAACTCTGATATGTGCCTACAGAGGTGTCTCCATAAAACTGTTGTTTCAGTACCATTTGTCTACATAAGCAGAGTATACTGAAAGTCCAGGAATAAATCTACATCTAGTAGATTATTTTAATTTGAATTTTTTACAAGTAAACTAGGAGGAAATACACTGAATGGGGAAACGTGCCAGCAAGGAAAAAGTTGGGTTTTTTTTACATCAACTGTTCTATTGCACAAAGCTTTAAGCATAAATTTGTTCTGTGCCTTCTACTGCGTGTATGCAGCCTGTGGACTGACACTGCTAAAAACATACAGTTTTGTACAAGCTACACCTTTAGAATTGAGTCCATATTCAGCTGTAATTTCAAAGGCCAGCTATCAGCTAGCTTTGAATTATGGAGGTGTTACTTCACTGAAAGGAATTCTCTGGATGATGGCAGTTTATAAATTGCTGCTTGAATTTTTTGGTTAAAAGAGCAGCAAAACTGAAACTGAAATCTGCTGCTTGAACAGATTTAATTACAGATTTTATTTTCTTCTTTTTCTGTCTACCAATGAGCCCTTAAGCAACTCAAAGTCCCCCTGAAGCAATGTTTGAAGTGACAAATATGATCAGTCACTCACAGGGTGTGTATTAACCAAAGAGGCTCTTTATTGTGTTTAAGGGGGTGGGTAAGCAGCTTTCACCACCCAGCCGTCTTTAATGTTGTCACTCTGACATGCATTCATTTGCTACTCTGTCTTGAAGGATACACTTTTCCTAATATATTTACTATGCTAAAGGGATGAAATCCCATTAATAAAAATGGAAACATTGGAGTGATTGTGTTTGACATAAGCCCGGGATATAGAGATGCCAAAGGCCATCTAGACATGCTGCCCTGTGGTCCCCCATCATGCAGAGGTACCCTGGTATGGGTAGTGTTGTGGTGTCCTGGTTCTGGTCAGGATGGGGGTAATTTTCTGCAGTAGCCAGGAGTGGGCGTGGCTGGGATGTAGAGCTTATTCTGTACCACCTCACAGCATTGCCAGGGGTCAGGAGAAGGGACTCGTCCGAGGAGAAGAGGTTCCTTGCAGTGAAGCAAGCATGGCAGAGGGAGCCCTCTGGTATTGTCTACTATTGGGGATTTTTCCATGTGCATAATTTCTTTTCTTGTACGGTCTGTCATTAGTATTGTTGCTGTTACTGTTCATTTTCTTGTTTCATTGCTGTTTCCAGTAAATTGTTCTTATCTCAGCCTCTGACCTTTGCCTTTTGTGTCTCCAACTCTCTTTTCCATTGTGCTACAGGGGACAGAGAGGGGAAAATGGGGGAGCAAGAGAGAGCGGAGCGTGGTTTGGGGAGTCTCGGTGGGGGCACTGAATTGGGGATTGCCATTCCTAAGCCATGACGTGTAAGGTCTCACTGCCCAGAAAACTGCATTTGACTTAAAGGGGAATGGCTGGTTCCATTGTTTGCTGTTTTGTTGAGAGTAAACCAAACAGCCTTAAAAGTAAGGAGAAAGGTGAAGAATTGCTTTTTCCCTACAGGTCAGTCAATGCATTTGTTTAGCAACGTGCTGTGGCTTGGGTCCTTCTTGCAGGAAATAGAAGCAGAAAAGAAAGCTTCAAAAGCTTTGTTTGAAGGGTTGGGAAAGGTCAGAAGTTAGACATGAAGGAACAGTGAGGAATGAGGAGTGAACCTTAAATATCTAACATGGCACTTCTATAAATCAGATGTTTTACCTTGCAGATCCTAATGCAAATCTGTTGACTGCCATGCTCTATATGATTTGTTAATAAATAACATTTTGTAATATTATTCCAATCTGTTGTAAGTTATTAACTAGACTAATTCACAATTATATTTCTAAACAAGTTTAATTCCTCTGGGTCCAGTTAATGGAAATTGTTTTCATCCTTTAAAAACTGTATGGAAAAAGAATTGGAAAAATTAAAATATTTGTCATTTGCCAAGTGCCAGGACCTACTCACATCAGATCATTTTTTTCTGTCCAGGTTGATATTCCACAGTGATACCTTCTAAGTGTACCTTTTCACAGCAAGCTTATCGAGGCAGTGTAAAAATAGCAATAGTTTTCAAAACGCATTTAGCTCTGCTGTAAGGCCTAGAAAGATGTGAGTGTCTGGCCTACTTTTCAGTCTGGGTAAAGAGGTACCTGATGTGATGTGATGTGATGTGATGGAGCAGGGAATCCTGAACTCTTCGTGGCTTCAAAGGTACGCAAGCCTCATTTTGAATATCGAGGTCATTGGCTAATATGTGTCAGGAAAGCACAGAGCTGTACCAAATACTCCTGTCAAGAGCACGTGCAACAAAGCAAATCAGAATTAGAAATCAATTATAATTGAAACTCACACACGGAAAAATGGGACAGTGATATATTCTGCTTTTGGTAATTCAGTTTTGGTAAAGAATTTTCATCTGAAACTTAAACCAAATAGTAAATAAAAACTTAACCTGATGAAAAACACAAGACTTACTTGCTCAAATAGAGTAGAGGCCCCAGAAGAGGCACTGTATTGAAAAGTGATTTCTTTCTTATAGATACCATACAACTGCTTTATACCATAGCATGGCTGATCATGGTATACATAACAAATTCACAGGTAACCAATTTCCATGTATTCCATATGTATTCAGCCATAATTACATGTGTAGTTCCTTATCTTGTGCACTTCAAATAATGTATGCACCTCTTTGAGATAAGAGTATTGGAGTGTACTATCCCCAGGACCCTTCAAAGCTGAGTCTGGATTCCAAACCCAACAGCTGTCAGTGACAGATGAATCTGAACCTGGGAATGCCAGTGAACACCGAGCTGGCAAACCCCAGCCCCAGTGGAACGCTGTGTGGTGGGCTGTCACAAGGAGGGGCTCCTCTGACTCCGCAACAGCTGCACTTCCCAGCTTCAAAAGGGACTCAGATTGCCATCACCTCCTCTACAATTTCCATACTTAATAAAGCATCTAACCAGCTCGGAGTGTCAATGCCTTTCTTACTGGGATCCGAAAAGAACTGGCACCTCCTCGGTGTAAAACACCATCAATTTTCAAAGAATGTATCAGTACTCTCCTGTTGGTCCTCAAAATAATTTTTAAAGGTTGTATATTAAAAAATACAACAGTTGGTCTAGATCTAAAAGAGAGAGCACTGACAAGTTCGAAATGGAAGCAGCAGATTAAGTCACAGTTTACAATAGCTGTGTCTGAACATTTTCAAAACATGTATGGACCAGTGTGTACCTGTGCCCAGTACAGCCTCTAACTTTGCAGGCTCAGGAGCAGATGCTTGCACTAAGACACTGATGTCTGGCCACTGCTGCCTGAGATGTCCTGGTCTTAGGTAAAGAGAAGAGCGTGACAACTGACAACTTAATAAATAACTTGGAAAGTTGTTAATCCAAAAATTCTGGCATGTTCACTGATGGAGCAGAGTCAGGCCCTTGATGAGATGTGGGGTTTTGATAACCACAAATATATTTGGTTATGATCCATAAATGGTTTGATTTCACAAATTAAGAGCAGCAATAACATGGGGCAGAAATGGGCGGTGTGCTACCCTTCTGTCCGACAAACATTATTTAACACTCGGGCTTGTATCCTTTCCTGAACTAGACACACACACCTTAACTGAGAGTTGGTAATAGAGGTTTTGGGCATTTTAATCAAGAGAAGAACTTAACACTTAAGGCCTAATTGTACAAACAACCCATCTGTTTCGTATAGTGCAGAACCACAGCCATATTTTTAAGGTTAAATCAACCCCTTAGAAATTACCACTTCTACCCAGCTGTGCTTCAGGCAGTACCACTATTACCTATTAACTCATCTAGTACTAAGAGACATGAAACTGGATGGAAAGGGCTTCCAAAAATTGAGCAAATGAGTATCACATCTCTTCTTTTAATTGTACTGGAAGTACTGCAGCCCCAAAGGTGTATGTACTCAGTGAAAGAAAATGTTGTTTTATTTATCAATATGTAAAAGAAGGAATTGAGAGATTCTTCACAGGTTTCTCTCAATCTGTGAAGAATTATTATTATTATTATTATTATTATTACTATTATTATTACTATTATTATTATTATTATCTGCAGATACTGTAAAAAAGTGCTTTCCTTATAAATAAGATCTTCATGACAGACCCTGTAGCATGAGCCTTTTACTCGTCCTCTGTTTTGTAATGGGAATATCTTTGGCATGTATCTGGAGGATGTTTAAGCTTTTCATGTTTACCCTTATTGTTCTGGTGGCATCAGGATGCTTTTAAAGGGAAATCCACTTAAATCCACAACACACGAATTGAGAATGATAACCAAAAACTTGCTTTAGAGAAGAAACAAGCATAGATGCAAGCACAGTAAGTCTTTTGTGAGTCCTGCAGTGCTGTCCAAGAAAAGGATGACATTTATTTTTTTGCGTAAGTTTTGCCATAGGCTCATTCATTTGGCTAGCCATGTGTCCACTTAGGCAAACTCCAGAGTGCAAACCTATGCAATGTTTATTGAGGCAGTGGCCATCATCTGGGCAGGTTAGTCCCTGTATTTGGCTATTACCTTTTCCAGCCACTTGAGTTACAAAGAGCATTATGGAACTGAAGCAGCTTCAAGGTGTACCAGTGAATTTGGATATTCATTCAGGACAGATGGATGAAACAAGTGGTCAGATTAAACTATTTTCTAATATCTGAAGTAATTGCTAGTATCTGAAGTAAGCAAAGTCAACCCTGAATAAAAACCATGTGAGATATAATACTCTTTGGGAAGTAAGATTTGTACTTGCTTTTTTTTCTTTTTTTTTTAATCAGCATAGCAATAGAGCAATTTAATTCACTGTGGTAATACTTCAGACTTAGCTGAGACCATCAAGTGAGATCCAAACACATATCAGGAAAGAAAAAATTAATTCTGACACAACAAGTTGAAAGGGAACAATAATTAGTCAGAAAACATATGTTTATAAAATCACAGTAGCAACTATATTTTATTGCAATTTACTTAAAAGAGTAATACCTCAGCCTGAGCAAACATATTATCTTGTCAGAAGTACAACTGAAGTATTTCCTTTTTTATCTTCATGGACAGAAAACATCTGACTAATACATACTTTTTAAGCCAGTCTAGCCAGGAACCATAACCAGACTTGGGAATCATGTGTACTGTGTCCCTCACAGACAGGCACACGGAGACAGTCTTTGTTGCAGGTTGTGTGTGCTTATCATGAGATGCAACTCATAAATGAAACAGATGAATGGGGGGCATGTGAATAGAAAGATATGACTTTTTTTCCCCTTGCCTACTCTTATTTAGGCAGGGTTGTCCTGAGAACACACAAAGAAAGAGGTTTCATTTTAATAAATCTTGGGTTCTTTCATCACCAAAACCTATTGGATTATTTCTTGCTTCCAGAAGTCATTAAAAGCCTGGCAGCTGTTCTTGACTGTCCTGTTCTGCAAATCCTTTCTGAATTTTGAGAATTACATCATTAAAAAATGCTAAAAAAGCTCAACTGAGAATTTTCAAATTTTAAATGATAGTGAGTTAGAGGGAAGCATCTCTCTCTACACACAAGCTGCTATTGTATTGGCAGCAAATCCAGTTCCAGATTTACATTTGTACCCAGCTGTGTTCTCCTGCACCCCCTCTCCAAAAGTTTATCATCCCCTCTGGATTTGAGCATGGCAGCTCTCCAAACAAATTTTAAATGTCCTGGCCTAAAATAAAAGATTTCCTTAAAAATAAATGTTAGAAAGTGATCACTTAGTCTGCATTATTCCACAAATGCACCTGTGAAAAGAGTCACATGAAAAGTTGGGTTATTAGAGCTAAGGAGTGGGAATAAGTGACAGAAATGGTGGCTGTAACATTTTTAACTGGATTAGCTGATGAGCATTTAGTGACATGTAGCCACAGCTAGAAAAACCAAGTGGACAGGGCAGTCCTTGGGTAGCATATCACAAAGTATTTGTACTTAATTTTTTAAAAGCTGCTGTATTGGAGGACATCTGGAGATCCATTCAATTGTCTCTGTTAATTTCAGACTATCTTTTTAATATAATATCCTTAGATAATATCAGCCCTTCTTTTCAGACTGAAAAAAAAGACAGTATTGTACAGAGCTGCACAACTATACACCACCCTTACTTTGAGCCACAGGAATATGAATGAACAGACCTAGCTCAGAACTGTACTAACCATGCCAGCATGGATTTCAGTCAGCTCCGAGCACTGGCAGGACATGTATTCATTGTCCTATGAAATATCCCAAGTGAAAGACTCAGTCCTCTGCCGAATAATCACAGCACTTGGTGCAGAGATCATCATTTTTATAAGATGTGGCCAGCCTTGCCTTAGGAAAAGGCCCATGTTACATTTAACTCTGAAGCACACAGAGTGAGATTTTGCCCAGATGAGTCCACATAAAGTGAGACTTTACCCAGACAAGCACCTATGCGGAGAATTTAATCAAGGAATAAAAGAGGAACTTTCTTAAGGAAGACGTGTCCTAGCATAATTCAGTAGAATTTTACTGGCTAAACATCCTAGAAGTATAAACTGTACAGAACAGAGATAGCATAGAAGTTGGAGCAAAAGAGAATAGCTGTCTTAGGTTACAATGTAAGATGCAACCAAAAGTATGTATTCTATCACCATCTGTTAAAACCAGGTGGGGCAGGGTTCTTTATCTCTTCCACGACACAGCCCTGATAACTCCCTCCGGAGCGATATCTTCTGTTACTGGGCTTTCAAGCCTCACTGCATGACTCATAAAATTACATCATCCCATTGTGAGAGGCTCCACCCAGGGGGAGGAACCAAGCATTCCCACCTGGATATAATCTGAGGTTTAGAACAGCACACTCAGCCCATACCTACTGGGTTCCCAGAGGACAAGAGCTACACAACCACCACTGGACCTTCAGAGGAAGACCAAACCCTTCTACAGGATCACTGCTTCAACAGAACCACATGTATCACCTCAAGAGGGCTGCAGCCACCATTTAATCGGACTGCTACCACCACCCTGACTGACAGGGTGTCAGGTTGTGTCCTGACTCTGTCAGTGGTTTTGTACTATTGCATTTATTTTAATTTTCCTATGAAATTGTAGTTCTGATTTTGAGTCTCTCACTGGTTTGCTTTCTAACTAGTACAATAGCATATTTTACATGCTTGTGATTCACCTTCCAAAAGAACTTATAATTGCAGACAATAACCATGACACAGAAATGAGAAGGAGAATGACCACATTTTTGAAATCACTGGTTCTGTTGCTCTTTATTTTGTTGCATTTTTTTTAACTATTCAGAAGGATTTCTAGCAAATCTCTGGTACCTGGTTGTCAAGTAAGTTTAGCTTGGCTATGTTCTCATGTTTCCAAATTAAAATTTAAAATTCTCTGTTTTCTTCCAGAGCAACTTAAAACTTTTTCCATGTCACAAGTTGTAGCCATGTCTGAACTATAAAGTCCTCACAATTCCAATACTGCTATTACTATGTTGATAGGTAAATAAACATACCTAGTTCTTAACACAGATGGATGACTTCTGTACATGGGAAAGCACAAATAGGGTGAGTTCCAAACGAAAACATTAACAGTTAAAAAGACCCAACAGCTGCAGTGACCTCAAAATACATGTGGCAAAACCCTTACTCAGAGTACCTTTCACTACTTTCTGAAGCACAGGGACACATTTAAGAATTAGAGGGTGGAGCAGTGCTTTGCAGGTAGCCCCATCTTCCTGCAAGGAGAGAGAAATGGACATAAGTTTTACTGTGGGTTGTTGACACAGCAAAAATGTAGGCTGGGATGTGGCAAAAGCAGTCTTAAAATTGTTTTATAAAATAAAAAATTACAAATCTAAATGCAAGCATTTTGCAGAAATGCATCCCATTCAAAGCCTTCTGCTGGGACATAGACCATGCTCAGCTGGAGGCTTGCCAGCTGCCTGGCAGCACCAGATGCTGAAGAGCCTTGTTTTTCAGGCTCTATTGCTCTAGGGCTGTGTCACCATGTGGATAGCTCTGGGCTTCCAGGGCTCCCAGGTCATCTGCTTCCCATCACGGAGTCTGGAAATCAGATCCTGGATCTGAGATCAATGTGTGAAGGACAGGCTTCTCTTCCCACTCCTTTGCAGGAAGCCATCCATCCAGAGCATCTGCATTAGGATTCACTTCAGGATTTCTTCTTGGGTTTAAGTCATTGTTTCAGAATTACCAACACATGTGAACAACTCAATTTGCTTATAATAAATAGATATTTGCACCAGATCCAGTGGAAGAAACAGATTTTAAAACAGACATTCTAGTCCTTCTCCCACTCCCATGCAGGACTAAACATTTCCTACTGATACTTGCTTTGGGCAGATACAGCTGACCTTGCTGCCCATGGCAAGGCCAAGGAAAGGACTTGGGCAGTGCCTTCTGTGAGGAGAAGTTCTGCAGCACGGCAGCAGCTGGCATGTACATATGGCTGTGGGAAGCACAACACCTCTAGAACTTCTCTAAGTCTATCCCAACATTCAGAGCCAGGATGAGCTACACCTCACCCACACAACTTCATATTTCTGTTGGGAAAAAGTGAAATAGCCACCTCATAATGCCATGAAAGCTGTGTGGCCATGAAGTCTGCAACATGGATTTAAGTTTGTAATGAAGATAATCCAGTCTTAATTTTGTAAGTAATAAGTACTAAGCAGTAATTAGCTAATTAAAAAAGTCATGAGGATGAGGGAAACAAGAAAGAGGGAAGCACATTATGAAATCTGAAGTGCTGAATAACATTTTAATGATCAGTGAATATTGCGTGTCTGTTTCTTAATAAACCAGGAGGAACTTATATATGGATTTCATTAACATGCTGTAAAGCTTGGCATGTTATAAGACACTGTTTACAGAGAAAAAGCACCCTTAATATCTCTCCCTGTCTGTCACTAACAAAAGAAGCTAAATCACTAAACTAAGATCTTGCTTGGGGAGCTTTGCTGTCTATCTAACCAACAACATTCGTGACTGCCTCACATTTGAATAACTTGGCACATTCTTTGTGAGACAAAAACTACACATTTGGAAGTGAAAATAAGAAAAATATGTTTGTTAACAATTTTCATAAGCTCTTATTTCAGACCAGAAGATGCAAATTTATCATATATCATAAGAAAAAACACAGATTGACATGGATATTTTGGGAAAGTAGCAAAAAGCAGAAACATGACAAGATAAAATCATACCAGCCATTTATATTTACTTTAACTGTGTCAAACCTTCCATCAAGTTAGTAATAAGCATGCAGGTCATTAAACAGCTTAATTGAATTTGAGTGACATCTGCTTTTGAACAATTAGATGGCACAGCATATTTTCATAATGAAAGAATTTCCTTAATTTTCATCTTCTCTCACTGAAGGTTTATTAAGTAGTTCAGCCATTGAAGTGCTTATTTATTAGTGAAGCCCAGATGGCCAACCACTGTAAGTGTAAATAATAGCTGAGCCATGTCAGACCTTAATTAAGAGATTGCAAATTAGAGGAACATCACTCAAATCATAGGGGCTAACGTTACACTTTGCTACTATTATAACTCCGTAATGGTTTGTGCAGAGAAAAAACCCCCACACCCTAAATGTGACTCATTCAGAATGCAATCACAAGGTAAGGAAAATGTGTGATATTCCTGGTGTGACCCCTGTACCAAAGCTCTGTCACTGATTCTGTTGAACTTGCAACCCCCGAAAAGTCTTTCCTTCATGTCTTTGCAAGGTGAAATAACTCCTGTATTTCACATGACCTCGCTGGGAACTGAGGGTATCCAGAAGCTGAAGGATTAGGTGAGAAGTTTGTCATACACATTTAGTTATAAATCTGTCTTGTTTTCTCACTCTGAAAGGAAACCAGCATGTAATAGACACACATAATTTTTTGTCTAAATGTAACTAGTAGCTAAGGATTGCAACACTGTGTGTGACAGATATCTTTCTTCTCTGAGTCACCTTGCAAATTTATCATGTGCTAGCTCCTGTGGGACTGTTTTCTTGGGTGAACATAAAAGTAGAGACCCAGAGTCCTCCCAGGACCCATTTTAGCAGTTGTTGAGTCCCAAAATACCTTCCTTACACAGGATGAAGAAAGGAGTTCTGATTTAGATTGTAGTGAATTTGAATTTTCTGATGATCCACAGGCACCACTCTGGCCATTTTTCTGCCTGCTTTGCACAAAGCTGGTGGAAAAGACCTCAAAAAACCGAATGTATTGATGAAGGATCATAGCAAATTTAAGCTCTTTATAAATATAGATTTATGGTTCCCACGAGATGTGCTTTACAGCAACTGGGTTTTTCTGTGGCTCGGCTTCTGTTTTCATTGTTTGTTTCTAAGCTGAGTACTTGGACAAAACTATCACAGCTTGAAGAGCAAAGGCAAGTTTTGTTTGATGTTTACAGTTCCCAATTAAATTCAACTCTCAGAACCACAAGAATAATTCTAAACCAAATGAGAACTGTTGCAACCCAGGCATTCAATTCTGCTATTTAAATAACTGTAGATACTAATTAGATTCACTGTCCAGGCCAGTGCTCAAACACTGAAAATCAATTTAAGCTTAATGTTGCACATAACTCTTCCCAGTGTAATGACTGTGAAAAATCCATAACATATTTCATTTTTCCTTTAAACATTTAGGAATTTTCTGGATGCTGCCATCAACAAAGCAACTAGAAGATACCAACTTTTAGTTGAATGCAGTCATGACACAAGCCCACCTTTCTTTTTACTCCCAGCACTGGGTCCTTAATCTCTGCAGTGTCACAGGGAATTATTTATTCGGCAATGCATGAGGGGTGACATCATTCTAAAGTTCACCTCACTCCTTTCGGTTTTAGCTCTTTTCAGTCCCAAAGGCCACAAGCAACAAAGACTGCTTTGCTGACAAGGTTGGTGTTACCCACTGCAACCAGACCACCTCACTGCAGGAGACCCTAAATCAATAGAGCCATGATTTTAGGCCATCATTGAAACTCTCAACATTTTGCTCTTGTGGATTGAAAAAGCTGCTGGCTACATGGCCTTTCTAGCATGAAATGGGAGGTGATAGTCACACTGGATGCATTAAGGATGAGAAAAGCAAACAGATCAAGGACAAACTGGCTGGTGAACGGGTAAATGATGCAGTCAATATATTGCTGATGCTGCTGAAATCAATAGGTGTGTTTTGCTTTCAGTTCCAGGAAGAGTGGGATTTCACCAAAAGCTTCCCTGTGCTTAATTCCTGATGGGATCTACACCCACAGTTAATTGCTTGGCAGTTCCTACTTCCAGGCTATTCCTGACTAATTAGAAATATGAACTCTCTGCCACAGCAGAGCAACCCTAAACCACTAAACCACATCAAAGGACATTATTCATGAGCGCTGTGTCTTATACTCTTCCGCAGCTTTTGTCAGATGACAGACATTTTCCTAAAGTTCAATCTGAACTTCTTCACTCTATTTCATCATGTCCTGTTGCAGCTCCCCAAAGACAGGAGATCAACGGCTCTGCCTGCCTTGAGGAAGTTGCAGACTGTGATTAGGCACCCTCAGCCTTCTCTCCTCCAAGCTGAACAAACTAAGTGACCTCAGATTCTCCTTGTAAGTCTCAGTATATCTCAATATAGCTTAATATTCGGTCTTATAATGCAAAAGAAGATAATAATCTTGATGAGATTTTACTCTTTTTTTCTTCAGACTATAGTGTATTTATTCTGTAGTTAATAAACTAAATGGATATCCACCTATTCAATCTTACTATAAAAGTCTTGCTTTGTATTGTAATATGGGTCTGGCTTCTTATAGCAATAATCATGCTCACTATTTTGTCTTCGCTAATGGGATATCTTTGAAAGATAAGCACTGTATGTGTATATTTATATATTTACACACTGTCTTCAGCTGTGGGCCAGTGTGTAATTTGAAATTTGGGGCATTATAATCAGTCTCAGTAAGGTTATGCCCTTTACTGTGGCTGAAAAATTAGGCTCCAGAGTACGATGTGCAACAAAACAAAACAGTGCCAACAACAACCAAAATGTATTTGCAGATTTTAAAGTATTTGATGAATGAAGAAAAGAAAAGGAAAGAAAGGCCAGTGCATCCAGAACCCCATGTTACTAATCCTGCCAGGTTTATTTCTCATATTCCAGGAATAGTTTGGTAATGACTGAATTCCTATTCCATCTTTGTAAAGATTCATCAGGAAGCAAAGGAAAGGCTGAGAATGTCAGATGTCAGCAGTGACAGGTGGAGACCTGAAGTGCTCTGTACCCTGTACCCTGCCTGGTAGCCAGTTCTCATGGAAATGGGAATAGACATGTGTGGTGGTGTACATCAAATTCAGGGAAACGTCCAAAAGGAACGTCTCCCCAAAGGAAGGCAGGTCATAACCACCCCTCCCCCCAACCGGGTTCAGGAAAAAACAAATTTTCCTTGGAGGAAAGTGAAGGAGAAAATAAAACTATTTATTTAATAAACACACAGGAAAATAATAATAATAAGGCTAAATAATAAAATCTCGCTCTCGCTCTNAAGAAACAGAGCTGAAGAAACTGATCGAAAAGTCAGAGAGAAAAAAAAAGTGCTTCCTCTGCCCGCCGCAGCAGTAGCTAATCTCTGTGTCCTTGAAGCACAAACTGTTTTGAAAAGTTCGCTCAGTTTTTTTTCTCTGTCTCTTGCATCCAGTTTTAAAGGCATAGAAAGGTTCAGGAATCATGTCTGGGCATAGAGCAATGGTAGGGGATACAACAGCATACAGTCACCCCAAGACATCATGTAACCTGTGTATGGCTCTGGCTGAGATGGAGGCAATTTCCCTCCCAGAGCCCCCACGGTGCTGAGCTTTACACTGGGACCTAGAGAGGTGTTGATAACACCCCTGTGTTCTGGCTACTGCTGAGCAGTGCTGGCACAGCATCCATGCTGGCACTCCAACATTCCACCACTCCACCGGTAGGCTGGGGGTGGGCAAGATCTTGAGAGGGGACAAAATCAGGACAGCTGACCCACATTGACCAAAAGGATATTTCATACTTTATAACAAATAAGAAATCTAAGAGAAAGGAGGAGGAAGGAAGGGCATTTGTTATTTACAATATTACCCTTCCACAGTAACCACTGTGGGTGCTGAAACCTTTCTTCCCAGGAAGACGCCAGACATTGTCTGCTGATGGGAAGTAGAGAATAAAATCTTTTGGTTTTCCTTTTGCTTACACATGTGTAATCTTCACTTTTTCTCTAGTAAATTGCCTTTTTCTCAAGCCACATTTTTTTTTCCTTCTTATTTTCTCCCCTGTTCTGCTGAGGAGGGGAATGACAGAGCAGCTTAGTGGACACCTGGTGTCCAGGCAGGGTAAACCCACCACCACCTGTTAGCACAGCACCATCTTTTATTGTTCTTACAATAGTCAGTTTCCTTCTGACAACTTTTCTTACATGTGTTTTACCACTTGATAGAGTGAATATCAAAAGATATGTTTCTTAATAATCATACTTTCAGAACCAAAAGAAACATGTTAGTGAAAGTAAAAATTCTGGACTGTTCAGTAGGTGCTAGAGAGCAAGGTTAATAGCCTCTTCTACAACTGTGGGCCTGAAAAATACATATGATGTGACAAACATATTAATTTCTAACTAAGGTCAACACATAAAGTCTTCATCCAGTTTTAAAATCCAAGCATCTTACTCCTTCTGCCTACTCTGCACCAGAAGTCATTCCATTTTGATTCTGGAATGAGCCGGCTTTCGTGCCACCACAGCTGGACCTGCCCATTTAAAAACCTTTACAAATTTACTGGATAAAAACATAAAAATTTATTGTTGTAAATATTATTTCTATTTTTAAAAAAACCCTATTATAATGTTTCTTGTCATTTCATACTTTTAATCCTAGGACAAGGGAAGAAGGGGACTTTGATCAATGTTCACAATACATTTATTATTTGCATTGCTGTTGTACCCAGAGGTCTCATTTAGTATGGATATTTCTAAATACCAGTTAAGCAAATGCAAACAGAAAATATTATCTAAATCACTTTTCATCTTTGGTAAACCCAGTAATTTTCTTCTTAGGCCATACCTCTTCCAGAGGATGCATAATCTGTTACGGTACTTCATATGTTTTCTTGCAAACACCTGATATATTACAATTAATGAAAATGAACTCTAAAGCTTTATCCTGCAGGAACATGGGGTTTTGAGGGCTTTGGGGTGATTTTTTAATTAAAAGATTGCTCTCTGTATATGCTAATCTTACACTGTTCTCAAAGCCCTGGATATCAAATACTTTTTGAGGACTGACCCAGCATCTGCAGTGCTTGTAGTATTTGCATTCTGACACTATTATGCTGTCTAAATGATGATTATGAAACAGATGCTTCTTTTATCTTCTTTTTATTGAAAGACTGTATAAGTCCTCCAACCAGAGAACATAAGTCTATAAGAAGTTTGTTGTCTTTTTCTAGGGAAAAATTTCCTTAACGAGCTGTTTCTATTGTGTTTCCTAAAGAGTCTTATATTTGTAAATGAATTTAAAACCTAGATGTCTGAGTACAATTCACAAATTAGACACTCTAAACATAGTAAATACTGTACAGATGTATCAGCAAGTGCAATTTACCACTGCAATCCAATTAAATGGCTGATTTTCCCTTTAACACGTAGGGAATAGGTACAAGATTGGTCCTCTAAGACTTGCAGTAATGCCTTATCTTTTGCAGGGGAGGGAGCTATTCCCTACAAATTTTAGGATGTAGATCTGTAAAATCAGTGTGCTAAGGAGAAATTTGCAGCAAGTGCAGCTGTGCTGGATAGGTTAGGGGTGCCTGGGAAACATTTTGTCTTGTCTCCAAAATTAAAACAGGTAAATGAGATGATAATGACGGAGGAAATTTTCTTTTCTGCAGATCTTCAGCTTAACAATATGTTCCAAGCACTTGCTTTGCCCTATATCCCCATATCGTCTAGGGAGGAAGGAATATCTAGCTGAGGATTCTGGACTGTTTATGGGTAAAGATGTCTGCACACATTTGATGACATTAATGCCAAACCCCTTTTCTGTCTATATAAACAAAATGTAATGTTAAAACCCCATAGGATTCTTCTACCAAGTCTTGCCTATTTCTTGGCATCTGGCAGAGGATTTCCATCCCAGCTTTGTGTCCTCCCAGTTTTGTGTTCTCTGGTATGGCCCCAGAGGGAAAATGAAATAAGGGCCCCTTAAACTATGAGCTGGAAAGTCACAAAGGGCTGAAGGAGAATCTGTTTGTGTGTTGGTAATGTCTTCATCTGCAGTATCAGTAGCACACAACTCCTTGGGCACACGACAGGTGTTTCCTGCAGGGCAGGCAGCCAGTGCCTTCTGTGCAAGTCAGAACATGGCACCCCTGGTGTGCTCTGTGGATACACCAGCTCATCTGGTACCTGAGTGAGCCATATCTGAGTAAAAATGGATTCCTGTTTTACCCACACAAAGCCCCAAACTTGTATTTAAAGTCAGAGAAGTATGCATCAAAAAAAAAAAAATTGGAAATATTAATAGTGACAGCTGGAATTATCTCTGCATCTGCTCATTTAGTTCCCAATTCAAATTTCCATGCAGGCTCTAGTTATGCTGCATGACAGTTAACACTGCAAATTGATGCAATTTCAACACAGCCTAAACCACACAGATGAAACATATACAGAAACATATTCACTACATTAACAAGCAACATCAGTCAACCACTTGCACTGTAAATTGAAAATCACAATAGGATAGATTGTATCAGCTAAACACTTTCTGAAAAGCCCTGATCACCGTCTGGATGGGAGGCAGGGGAATGGAAAATGACTTCTTGGTGTTTATAGCATCGCCCCAACCTCACCTTACCTTCCTAAGATTGTGTTCATTAGTATAACATGTACACAGGGAACTGACTATTCCCTCACACCTGCTTCTTTCTACTAAGGGTCAAGAAAAAAATCAAATGTGACTCAAGTTCATAGAACCACTGCAATTTCAAATTATGGAAACACTGTTGAAACCGGCTGGTCTGAAATATAACTTCCTCTGTTCTCATTTTTGCTCTGTAATGTTAAAGAAATTTTATGTGGGGTTTTTTGTTTGGGTTTTCTTTTTTTAAGAAATCAATCTTTTTTTATTTTCTCTTTAAGTTTCAAAGGGAAAATGTGAGTGCCAGAAGCCCACCAGTTTATCTCAGCAAGCCAACTTGGACACAAGTTGGAGGAAAAGAATTGTGATGAAGAACAGATTCACTTTCATACTGACTGACGGTTGTTATGGAACACACTGAAAGAAGGAGTTCTACAGTAATAGTCATAATTTTGAATGGCATCCTCCTCTTCTCTGTTGTTTTTCTCTCTTGGGTAATTGTACTTACAGATGTTAAAAGGCTTTTTATTTCTGTGCAAATTCTCCACCTGCAAAAACAGTTAAAAACACCAGTATAAATTGCCTACAGAATCCTCTTTAAAGCTCAGTTTTTATCTATAAAGAACAACGTTGTTGAAGAAAAACATGAAAATTCATTATTACACAGGGTACAGAAATAGCCATTCCTTGCTTCTGTATTGGAATCTACTCTGTTCACCAGCTAATAATACTCATTACCTATATACAAATAATTTTGATGTAATCTTATATTTTAAGGCCATTACTGAGGAAAAAAGTGTTGTATTATTGTAAGACAGATTCATAATCAATATTTTCATTATAAAACTTATGTACCATTTTTGGTACAGTATTTTCCTGCAAGTATTTTCGTAATTCACTTGGTTTCATGATTAATATAATTTAACAAATTCTTCTGTATTTCACTTTCGTACTCCACTTTTGTGGAGTTTCTCCTGGCTCAGAAGAGAGCTTCAGGGCTTCAAAGCCATGGATCCTTTTTGCTGGATATTGGTATGAAGCTCTATTTGTTCCCTCCTGTCAACTGAAGCAATAACAACAATATAATAAATAATCATTGCATATGTCAGGTTCAGGGTGGCACAAGATTGATTAACAGCTAAATATCATGCGAAACACCATCCTTTTGGCTAAACTTGAACATCTTGGCTGTGATTTCACTCATGGTTATTTGCCTCAGAAAAACAGGAAAAATAGCCTGGAGGCAGTGGAACAAACAAGTGTCAGATCAAGTGTCTGATCAGTCAAATCCTTTTCTTTTTTGTATGTTTTTTCCGGCTCTGGGAAATGCCTATTTAGAGTAACAGGATAGTGTCCCGCGTTCAAACTAGAAACAAATACCTGAATCTTTGAATGGACCCTCAGGAGAACACCAGGAGCTCAGCAGACCTCCATCATTCCCAGGGTTTCTGGACTGCCAGGATTGCAGCTCCCCATTTTGGAGTGCTGCTGACAAAGTATCTCATACACTCCACCCCAAATAATTTCTCTTTTCTACCCACATTAAGACTTATATTGTCAGTACTGCTCAACAAGAGCTTCCTCCTCCCAGTGGATGGATAGACAGCAAACTGCTCAGCCACTGCCCAGCAGGTTTCTGGGGCACAGGTTTTGCCCTTGCTGCTCAGGATCACTTCTCACTGAGTAGGGACTTGAATGTGCAGAAATACCCTGGGGAGCAGAGATGGGGGTTATGTTCACCTGCTTCCCAGGAAAGTCCTGTCCCTAGGGTGCCACGTAGGCAGGAGATAGGTGTCTGAATGACTCCAAGTGGGCAACTGAATGTAGGTTGTTATTTCCCCATGGAAACTACTAGTCCCTAACCCATAATTCAAAAATGAGTGTCTAAGCCCTCATTTCTGGAGCCACAGTTTCTTCCTTTGTGTTCCTGAAATCCCCACAGGGATTTCCTGACTACACAAACGAAGAAAAAAGCTGCACTGGTCTGGAAACAGTCATCTTCTGGCCAAGAACCTTAAGCATTAGAATACATAATTGAAAAATTGTCTGCTACTACTACAGTACCATCAACTTCCATCGGTTTGGATGAGTCATTTAATACACTGCTCCCTGTCAACTTCAGAGCTACTAAAATCTCTTGTCCCTTCAATAACTCCTTCTCTTTGCTGCTTCATTTCTTCAGCCATCCATTATAGCTGCCTCAGCATTCACACTGCATGCTTCTCACTCATCTCTCAAATACCTGTTGTTGCATTCTGTTAGTTACAGCTATGAATTGCTATGCTGCAATATTTGAATAGTTCACTTGATATCTCATTGTTAAACACCTAAGTTGCAGCTCATCAGTTTAATTTTTATGCTGTTACAGCAGGATTGCTGAGTTTTCAATGGCAGTAACAGCAGCACCCTTAGAGGATTTTCAGAGATGGGTATTGCTAATGGTACTCAAATTTCATCAGTTTCACAATGAAGTGAGTATATTTCTTTAGAACTGACAAAGAACATGAAACATTTCTCTTGTTAAAGCACATACCAGCAGAAATGGTTAAAACGTTTCACTAATTCTGACTAAGGTGCTGTGGTATTTTAAAAGCCCTCGTGGATTAACTGGTCTGATCCCAGGAAAAGAGAAGAACATGTTACTTCTCCCTTCACATTTTACTAGCATTTTTATGTCAGACTTCTTTTCCTTAGTTCTTTTTTTAATCATGACAAAATATTTCAGGCAAAAAATCCAACAGCATAATCACTGCAAATAGGAGTATCTTCCAGTAGCCCTCAAACACCCTTGATTGCTTGTTAAGAGAGAGGTTGTCTCTTTTCAACCTATCATAGCCTCAGGAAAAAAACCCACAGGTAGAATGGAAAGACCTTTCTGCAGCTGTATTATGTTCTCTCAGGATTGTTCTCTGTTATGATCTGACTATTGAGAAATGCCTCTNCAGCAAAGAGAGTCAGCACCTGTGGATCCAACAGTGTCTCACTGGTCCTTCTTCACCCTGGGCTTCTTGGTGGTGGGGATCCTGAGGTCATTCAGCACTTTTTGCTATTTATAGATTTTAGCAAACAAAGGAATTAATGTTCATTGGCTATGCAGTTCTCTTATTCTATTGGCTGAATAATTCCCTCTCTTCTAATGCTAAACTGTCCCATGCTCAGTGTTTCTCTTCTTTTGAATTGATAGGTTGGGAGTCAGTGGGTTTCTTGAGTCAGTGGGTTGTGAGTTGGTGGTCATGATCTCCCCCAGACAGAATCACCTTTTATCCTGAAATTAGTCCAAGCTAATTTCAGCACAGCTGCTGAGCTGGGTTTCCTTGTGTCCTATAAATTCTGCCATTATCAGTGACACATTCCTCTCCCCCAGCTTTGTTAACCTCCCTCTTGGTCTGAGATAACACCTGGGCAACAGTACCACCTTTACCTTATCTCAAGCTCCTGTCATGGCGGCTTAACTTACAGTCCAAGTTTCAGGTATGCATGGAGGCACACTTGGGGGGGTTTCAGTGGTCCTTGGTATTCACAGGTGCCATCTGTCCCATAACTTGGGGTGATCTTGGTTTAACCAGTGACATGTATACTGGCAGTTGCTTCTTTACACAGTTTGCCACAGTGAGAATTTTTGTCTGAATGCATTATCCAGGATGTGCAGGACAGACCTCACCAGACCCAGACCCAGAGCCACCCTGCCACTCCATTCTGTGCTTATCCCATGGTGGCAAAGTCCTTCTGTGGCCTAAACAGTGTTTGAGACTGGTAACTGTGGTCTTTAAGTTCTTACACTCTCCTGTTTTGGTCATTACCTTTAAGTAAACTAGAACAGGTTCCTTTAACATCTCAATGTAAAGCAAAAATCCTGTTTTCTGAGGCTGTTTCCACAGAGGCTGGGAGATCTTTGCTGGAGAATTCTATTAACATGCCTCACTGGAGACAGTTGTTACTTAACTCAGAAAATTGCTGGAGAATGAGGTTTTTTTGAAGATCTTTCTCCAGTTCTCTAGATCTGAAGAGCTAGAGAAGAGGATACTACAGTTGTATCCCACCATGGGAGTTTAAGACAAGAATGCTTTGTCTAGTCTTCCCTTACACTGTCTAGATATTAAGATGTCAGATATAGCAATATTCTGGTAGCAGGAGACAAGAAAAGAGCTGCTCCTACATTTGTTATGATTTATATATGGCAGGAGAAACCAGCAAGAAAAACTAGGAACTTAGGTGTCTCAGTTATACAGAGCCATATACCAGCACCCAGGAGTGGCATAACATGTCACAGCAGAAATATGATAGACATATTGCTACAGAGGCAATGCAGCATTCAAAATTTTGTGTGCGTTTGTGTGTGGAAAGCAGCTTCCTTAAAAAAGAAAGCACTAGGGAACATGCTAATGAAATGACATTACCATTCCTAAAAGTCCTGCCTCTCTGAGCTGGGTTGTCCGACTTGACAGTGACTCTCTAGGGTAACAAATTATTGCAGACCCTGCACAGTTCGTACCAGGATGTATCACCAAATATAATTTTAGAAATTTGCTGTGAAACACATAAGTAAAAAAGCAGAAGTGTTCTGAAAAGTATAAATTCAGATATAATCAGTAATAGCATCAGCTGAAACACTTTGTTTTATGAAGGTACAATATATTTGCCCTCTAGCTCTTCTGTGAATACACAATTAACATAATAGCATTCCGGTATTAACAGGCATAGATAATTTTCTCAATTGTTGTCTACTTGCTCTGATAATCTAGCAAGCTATTAGTCCATGTCTGTCTGATATAATAGGCATTCCAGAACAAGTGGATAGAAGTACATTGAAAAGTGATAATCAGAAACAATAACATGTCTAACAATAAATGTTAGATTGAAATTGTTAGATTGAAAGTGTAGTCACTCATTTAACAGGCTGGTCCATAAAATACTAGCAAGGCTTCCCTTATATTATCCAGGATGCTGTTTCAGGGAAGTGCTGTAGGAGATGCTAGCATTCAGAGTTTTAAACACCTCTTGCTGCAGCCAGGGTCCTGCTGCTTCTCCTTCGTGCTGACAGCCATGACCACTCCCCTCTCTTTCTCTTTGTGAATACCAATCACACAGACCCAAGAAAAAGACCTTTAGCAGCATATATGGCTGAGATCAAGAGGCATTTTGCTCAGAAGGGGCAAGATCTTATATTTGACAGCTCACAAGCCATTTCAGTACGTAATCACTCTACGAAGCAGGTACAGGGTTAGAGGAGTTACTGCTAATGGAGCCTTCGCAGTTCCAGCAGGGCATGCAGAACAGCCCACACACTCGTGCTGCAGCACTCACCAGCATCACCTCCTCTGACTTCCCCTGCACTCCCTCCTCCCCTGTCTCCGGTGACTAATAACTGGTATCGTTACCAGCAGACACACAGAGAAATTTCCTGACAGGGTATGTCAGGGGCAGGATACCGTGTATGTGTGTGTGTGTGTGTGTGTGTGTGTGAGAGAGAGAGAGAGAGAGAGAGAACGAGAGAGAGAGGAGGACTCCAAATACAGCCCTGTCATGAGCCTACAGTGCCTCAAGGTCCTGCCCTTACACCATCAAGACAGAAGGGCATAGCTTGTCGCTTGCAGAGAGAAAAAACAGCTCCAGTGGAATAAGGTTTCAGGGAAACAATAAAAGGGAACCTCCTCTTTCTTTGCCCTTTTGCAATACATCTCAAGCTTCTGCTTGAGAGCTTCCAAAGGAAACAGGTGTCAGCATTTCATAGTGATCAAAACAATAGATAATTTCCTTAATGCTCTACCCAGACACTTTTCAAGAAAATGACCTAAAAATTCAGCAAATAATCCTACTCAATTTTGCCAATCTCTAGAAAACGGAAAAACACTGGAATTAAAATTGAGGGAAGCATTAATTACAGTTGTCATTACCTCTTCAGTCCCTCAAGAAGTTCAGTATTGTTTAGTTTTTCCTGGGATTCTTAAATAAATAATTTATCTAATCCATAATATTTCCTTTTAGCAGACTAAGGAAATGGGTGGTGTTTCTGAAGGTGTTCTCCAGCAGTCGTATTCACTGTTCATCTGAATGAACTGCATGCAATGCAAGAACTGTGTGCTTGGAAGTGCACACAGGTCCAAAGAGCATTGGAGCATTGTGTGTTTGATACTTTGTAGGTGTTTGGTGTCGACCCACGGGCCTAGAAATATCAAGAAAATTAGAAGACCAGAAATAGTGATCCTCTTGTAAATAAGGACAAAATGGTGGCCCGTTGAAGCACTTACTCAAGGGCACAGTAAACAAGCTCTCTCAGAGCCAGCTACTGAGCTTGTATTTCCCAAGATCTTACATGTAAGAGCATCCTTCCTCTTCCAGCTGTCTGAAAAATGGAAGGTAACTGGCTCTGCTGGGTAATTATGTGTCAGAGTAAAGGAATTTGAAATGTGGCACCCTTCAAGGCTCTTTTCCTTTCCCATTTCCCATGCTGTAAATGCAAAATCTCTGGGTGAGATCATTACTGAACACAGGACAGAGTATTACCATTATGCTGATAATGCAAGATCTTCTCCTGGCCTTGTAGCTGCAGGGCCAGGTCCATGGGAAATTTTGAAAGACAGTTAACTGAATGGATCAGAAGTTACGAGTGCCCAGACCTGAGAAGATAGATCCGTGTTCTTGGCGGAGGTCACACGCCTCAGGAGGGTACTCAGAAGTCTCCAGCCTATTGCCACACTGCACACACTGACAGAGCCTGTTATTATTTTATTCAGTTGCATCATTCCAAGACCCCATCACAGGGCTCTCGACAGGGCAGCTGACGTCATTGCAGCTGTACATTATCTCAGTGTGATGGGCTATTGTGTGTGACACATTATGTCCACCAACAATTTTTGGTTTTGCATCAGCTGCTGCTTATTATTTCTAAATCTTTCACCAGGCTGTACTTTGGCTATATTTAAGAGATATTCACTGAGCTCTAAACTGGTGTGACTTTCTGCTCATACACCACCCACTGCTGAAAATTTCTACCACTGAAATGAAGTCAGCTGGATAGCTTAATTCTGTTATGACAGCCCTCCAGAATAAAATTCCGTCTACATCACATCTGTTCCCATTTACCCATTCCCAGTGTTATGAATTTAGACTGAAAATAGGCCTCTACTTTCTTGGTTTTAACATTAACATACACCACAAAATAGAAAGTGTGACATATACTTTAATAAGTGTATGACAGAACACGTGCTTGTGTGAAACAATGCATGTGCATATGTGCACTTACAACATACAGGTTACAAAAATATAATTAATATTAAATTGGAATGCACAATATGTAAAGAAATCTATTTCAGGATATCAGTGTTTTGCATTTTTATATTCCCATAATAATTTTATAAGCACACTATGAAATACTGTGTAACTTTTCTATTTGCCTCTTGTGTGTGCACAATTGCATTCCAAATGCTGTTCAAGACTATAGACTCTTGCACTCTACAGATGTCACAGAACATGCAAATATTTTATCATACAATGCACATCCTGTAACTTGTGCCCCACAGGGTATTCCCTCATTTATAAGGGCTTGATGAAGATGTTTAGATTTCATTAATTTCATTTATTTTTGATAGCATAGCAGGAAGGCTAGTGTGCAGGGGATAGTCTTGATGGATTTGCTATGACAGATCTGGTGCTTATAAAATCTTCTACCCCACAGAAATCAGTTTTCCTGCAGTGATGGCTCATGGGAAACTCGGATCACTTCCATTAGCAACGACGCATTGGTAACATTACTGTATTCAGATGTGGAGAACTCAGCTTAAGATTTTTACAGTAAGCATAGAGAAAGGAGGGTGTTTTCTTGGATGGACTCAGACCAGCTACTGGGCATTACTTTCCAGCACAAAGATACCTGCAATATTTATATTTTTCCTTCCATTTTGCCAGCCTTCCTTCAGAGTTGCTCAGTCAACACCCTGTATTTTTCAGGGAATAAAGCTACTCTCATCACCAAGAACACTCCAGGGCCCTCTGACAAGAAACCCCTTCCCCCACACATGGCCCTCGAGTCTCACATCTGTCTGTCTGAAGTCATTAATCCAAAGACTTCTATGGAGGCGGGATTCTCACGCTAACAAGCTGGCAGCTTGGGTTGTGCTCTGTTTTCTGGCTCTGGCTAAAGCCTTCCTTGCAAAAGGTTAGAAAGAGCAGCCCTTCATTGTAAGCGATTCCAGCGAGTGACTTGAGCTGAACGATGAGTGCTTTTCAGACAGGCTCAGCCTGAAAACAGAAGGATCTTCACAAACATAATAGCATAGCCCTTTTGTATTTAAAATATTAATTAAATACATTTTGAAAATTCTCCACATAAATCTCTCCTGCTGTTCTTTACCTTTATAATGTGGGAGGGGATGTGGCAGAAGCCTTAGCTCACAGCAACATACAATTCAATCAGGCTCATATAAGATATATGTGTTTCACATGAAATGCATATGTGTTTCACTCTACAGGAAGCTAACATTTTGCCAGCATCCAAATGAAATACAGTTTCACAGTGGCTGCTAAGAAAAAACCAAAGCATTATCAAAAGAGATAATATTCATTTCACAGTTAGACTATAATAACCCTTAAATTTCATTCTGGAAATAAAGGTAGAGAGAAAAATAATTGCCATTAGCTTTTGTTCAAACCATAGTTATTTGAAAGGGGATTCAAGATTATTTTATTTGGACATTTTAATTACTATTTTAAAAAACAATTGTAATAACCTCTTCCAGTCAATAATATATTTTTCTTACAGAAAACATATGGCTTTCTCTGCTGTTCAGGCTTCCATGGAATTAAGTTCTTTGGGAGGTCAGTAACACATTTCTAAAGCTCTTTACAGTGATCAGACTGGATGCTTGACCTTTTTTTTTCTGGTCTCCTTGTGCTATGAACTACACATATTAAAAAGCAGCTAAAACAAGGCAAGTGAGTTTTCCCTGATTTAAGAAAGTTGCTGATTGCCAAACATCACCCAGCATGGCTCTGTGACAGCCCTCAGGAGGAAAGAGGGCTGCAGATAACAGTCCAGAGCATTATTTCTGTGAGCATTCCTGAACTTCAAAGCTTTAAAGTCCAAGTAGCTAAAAGGAAATTTACTTTAACTCTCTGTATCTTTGCTGGCCTGGTTAGCAAAGAATAGCCACAGCCAAAAATGTATCCCACTGTACAAGTAATTTACTTACCACTCAAGTGAAGACATTTCTGCTATGGGAAATGACCATGCTCTCAGTGTCAAGATATTTTCAGTCTTATAAAAAGTATCCTGGAATTTATTACTGGGCACAGATAACAAGTGCCTCCTGATGATATTTTATTTGACAGACATGTTCTGGTACCAATGGTCATTGCTTAAATCAGGGTATTCACTGATGATTTCAAGAGAAGAATATACTAACTCATGCAGCAAACTGAGGTTTCCACCTATACAGAGAGAAGTGCTGATGCTATTTAGGTAGAAAAAGCACAGCCTAATTTAACATCACCACAGGCAGCTTTTACTAACACCCTCAGACGCCTTCTGTGGGCCAGGACATCTGTGATTCATAAGACCAGTGACAGAAGAGCATCCCTGGCTGCTTCTTCTCCTCAATGACCTGCTGACATTACCAGTGAATTTATGCTATATCCTCATTAATAGATGCTGGCAAATTGCAACAATGCAATAGAGGGCAAGGATTTCAGCCTTTGAAACAAATATAGACATTTTTCTAATACAGAATATCTACAAGAACTTGCAGAAATGTTTCTCACAAGGTCGTAACATAAAAATGCACAAAAAGTAACCCACCAGCTGCTGAGATGCAGTTAGCTGATCTCCTTATTCCCTGTCATCCTTCAGAAGCTATCAATTCATCATGGGATACAGAAGTGGGAAAGAGAAAAAAGAAAAAAAAATAGGAAAAAAAAAAACCCAAACGAAACCAAAACAGAAAAGAGAACCCTAAACCGAAGCAAAATATGACATTTGACAAGAAAGGGTGTGATAGAAATTCATTGTCTACAACTTTAACACACTCTGGATCTGCCCTTAACAGAGAACTAAGAAGTCGTGAAAGGGAGAATGTGTATGACATTTATCATGGTTTTAAATAACTCCTCTCCCTAGGGTGTTGTGTTTACTTATGAAGACAATACATACAGTGGGCTACTCTTCAGGGAAAAGATGGAACTGTAGAAGACAACTTGTATGAGCAACAGCAAAACATAAAATCTTGTGCTTAACCTGAATGGATGAATATTCCCAAAACCAGAAATGATAATGATATAAAACCAAGAGAGGAATAAAACCCAAGAGAAACAAGTGATGCACAAGAAGACTGCTCACCATCCACTGACTGATGCCCATCCCATCCTTGAGCAGCTCCCAAGCTCCCAGGCAACTTCTCCCAGTTTCTACACTGGGCATGGTGTTCTGTGGTATGGAACATCCTTTTGGCCAGTTCAGGTCACCTGTCCTGGCCATGCTCCCTCCCAGCTTCCTGTGCAGCTCCTCACTAGCAGAGCACGGGACACTGAAAAGTCCTCGACTTAGAGTAAGCAGTAATACGCAACAATTAAAACATCAATGTGTTAAAAACATTCTTTGCATACTGAATCCAAAACACAGCACCGCACCAGCTACTAGGAAGAAAATTAACTCTACTCTAGCCAAAATCAGGACAAGAAACAAAAAATTGCTATGGATAGCACAAAAGTAAGAAAAACAGTTGTATCCAGTCAACTAGCCCAGGCTGAAGGCATCCCTGAGTGCACGCTGAAAAGCGTAAGCCCTCAAAAACTATTTCTGAAAAGTCATATAGCATAGCAAATATAGCCTCAAACATCAATAAAGGGAAGAAGTGTGGTTTATTAAACAAGGAGTTTAATTTCAAGCATATTCTGTAATGAGAAAGAACAGAACATTTGCTGAGGGGAAAAAGAAAATAAACAGAAAAAAGAAACAAAACTCATGACTCCAAAACACTCCTCTAAACATTCAAAGGATAATGGTACAATGAGCAATAAGCAGCATGGGTTTATAAGGAACATGTCGTGCCAAGGAAACGTGATTGCTTTTTTGATAGACCTGCAAAAATCCTGGATGAGGGATACACAGCACGATTTTAATAAAGGATTTAATACATTGTCTTACTAAATCTCTCAAAATGAATCCAAATTGCTTTGGATGTAAGCACTGTCATGTAAATTGAAAACAGGTTGAAAGATCACAAACGCTGGCTGATGAGATATGGCAGCAGATTGCACTGCTACGGGGAAGTAGGCAGTGGGTCTACTGCAAGGTATGAAGTTGTCTCTTATTTTAATAACTTCATCAATAAGCTCAAAAAATAGGTAAACAATATGTAAATTTCCTTGGCAGATGAAACTACTGAGAGTAATGTTAAAGAGGCAGAAAATACAAAACTAAATTAAAGCTCAAAATTAAAAAAAAAAAAAGTGAAGCACCAAGGTACGGCCTTGGAGAAGGGAGAGCCCACAGCTGACAAAACCAAGCATCTTCTACAGTCAAAGCAATGGCCTACACTTAGCCTAGGAATGAAGGGGTAATTAATATACGTTACTTATGATACATATGACTGTTTGGAGTGCCCTTCATTGGACACAAAAGTTAATGTATGTCCAAGACGCATATTTAGTAGCTTAATGTGGCATGGGAAAGGAGAAAATCATCTGCATGCATAAGGTTTTAACTGTTAACTATTAAATACATTTTAGCACACTAAAGTACAGAAAAATCTTGGGACGCACACAGAAGGGAGAGACAGGGACCACAACACCAGGAGATAACAACAGGGGCTGGGGACAAATAATCTAAAGATGCCTGCTCCATAACTTCAAGGGATGAGGCAGAGTCTATACCATAGTCTCTCCCTTCTCCATTTTAATCTTTAATTTCTTCTTCGTTTCCTCACATTCTCTCAAGAGAATCCCTTCTTCCTCACTCATGACGGTTTTTTTCTGCCAGCCTTCTTGACTTCTCTCCCTCTTTGTCTTTCACAGTCTTTCTCAGCTCCCCTTCCTCTCATTTTCTTATTTTCTCCTTATAGCTGCACAAGGCTGCTTAAAACCAACTACTGAGATGCCACTCAACTGCCTCTGCCACTCTGAGGTACATGTGATCACCCAGTCTGGGCTGGACTGCAGACTGGATTAGAGGACGTGCTGCCGTGCTGGGCAATCTCAGCCATCCCAAGGACAGCAGTGCTGCCAAAACTCTTTGAAATTCTTTGGAATTTCTCAGTATGGTTGTAACTGGAAATGGTGGATCTTTCACTCTTCCACCAGTTTCTCCACAGCAGCTGTGAAACCTTTGTTATGGCCTCAAAGATCTTCCACAGTTCATGGAGCATAACTAAGAAATCACCACAGTTCAGATCTTAATTTCCCCTGAACTTCAGTTTTGCATTAAATAACAAACTAGAGCAAGTAATGACTCACAGGAGCAATGTTCATGCTGATTATCTGTATCACAATGGCAGTCTGGCTTGAAATTCTGAATACCAGTTTGTGCTTTTAAGGGTTTATGGCTCCAATTCAAATTAACTGAAATACTCCAGTAAATATAGAAAAAAAGATTTTGTATAAAGCAGCTAGCAAAATCAAACAAAACCCCACACAAACAAACAAACAAACAAACAAGTATCTAAGAATTCTCTGAAACACAATGATCAAAAGAATTTCACCATGGTGTTAAAGAAAAATCACTTAGGCTGAACGTGACCTAACACTTTCAAAGTCTGTAAAGGTTTAACCTGTGTACATATAACTCTTATTGTCTTTCTACATTTCTTACCAATTACAGAGTTAATTTGTTTAATTAAATTAAACTTTTATGAAGGAAAGGTTTTTTTATTTTTTTCACTGATCTTAATTTCATAGCCAGGTAAAGAAAAAAAAAGTCTTTGCATCTCACCCTTAGTATTGAGACCTTTACTGTTTGAGCACTTTCTGTACAGAAATTTGTGAAGATGATCATAAGGGTAAAAGGGATGATGCTAACAGAAGAGACAGAAATAGTATGAATTTTTGTGGATGGACATCACACATTGGCTTCACCCTCACTGTCTTAAACTATGTTCTATCAAGGATACCCACTAATAGCAGATACTCTTTCCCACACCTCTACATCATATAAATATAACTTATTCTTTAAGCAATTCACCTTAAAAAAAGAATTCTTGACTTCTCACTCCAATGATCATTGTTGGCAAACACACAATATATCATTCTGTCTTTTGGATAAAATAGGATAGAAAAGCAGCAACATGAGTATCAACCACATCACAGTTTTCCAAGTAACATAGATACTTAGTTTTCTTATTACTAATAATAATTGAAGAGTTGCTGAAACTTCGCTTTAAAAACAAGGATAACTTATCAAAGAAATCTATTTGGACTGTGTAACATGAGCACTGACGTTTATCCTTTAAAACAGAACTCAAACTTCAGCAAATGAGAAAGGTTAAAGGGAAAAGCATTATAATTTAAAATGTGAAACTAGACAGGAAGAGCAATCTATACTCAGGAGCCATCAGAAGCTTTCTTAGCTAAGGGATGTCAATAAATGCACAATCAAAATACTAATTACAAGAAACTTACCATATTATCATTAAACTCCAAATTCCTTCTTGAATTTAAATTTCAAATTTTTCAGCATTTGTCTATTGTTATATAGCCTGGCCCAACCATATAAGAAACTGAATTCAACAACAAAATTCCTCCCTTTGATTAGAGTATGTTTATCTGTCTGAAATAAAAAGCCCAATGATACCACATCACACTAATTATGCTCCAAACTCAGATTTTTATGACAAAACAATACACATCAAAATTCAGTAAGATGTAAGAAGATAGCATAAACAAATCTACTTTTTTTATAGACAAAAACGTTGTCCTATTAAATTTGCCTAAATGAGAAAGAAGAAACGAGTGTAAAGTAGCTGAGCACACTGTAGTTCAAAACCAAAAAAGACTGAAGTTGTTTTGGGAAACATACTCTTTTTTCTTCAGTGATGAACTGTTGAACATTGCTAACAGTATTCTGGGCTGCACCCAAAGCAGCATGGCCAGTGGGTTGAGGGAGGGGATTTTGCCCCTCTGCTCTGCTCTGGTGAGAGCCCACCTGGAGCGCTGCATTCAGCTCTGGGGACACCAACATAACAAGAACACGGACCTGTTGGGGCTAGTCCAGAAGAGGGCCACAAAGGTAATTAGAGGGCTAGAGGACCCTTCCTACCAAGACAGGCTGGAAAAGAAAAGGCTCCAGGGAGACCTTAAAGCAGCCTTCCAGTACGTAAAGAGAGCTGGAGAGACACATTTCACAAGGGCATATAGTGGCAGGATAAGGGGGAATCGCTTCAAAATGAAAGACAGTAGGTTTAGATTAGATATTAGGAAGAAATTCTTTACTGTGAGGGTGGTGAGGAACAAGTTACCCAGAGAAGTTGTGGATGCTCTGTCCCTGGAAGCGTTCAAGGCCAGGCTGCATGGGGCTCTGAGCATCCTGGTCTATGGGAAGGTACATGGCGGGAAGGTTGAAACTTGATGATCTTGAAGGCCCCTTCCCACACAAATCATTCTGTGATTCTATGAAGCCTGAGGAGATGTAAAAGAACAGCAGTAATCCCCTCTTGCTGAAACACAGTAACATGTTTAATAATAAGTATTACTTATTCAGGTAATGAATACTAGAGATGTCAAAAAACCCAGCAGTGCAGGGTATTGAAAGCCTATTGATTTTTTTATCATAGATGAAATATTGTAGAACACCAACAGAACAGAATGAATGTATTTGGAAACCTTTCAATTTTTTTTCATGTAGGAACATGTTTATTGGTGTTCCTTTTATAGATTTTGGCTGCAAAAACATCTATCAATTTTAGTTCCCCCATCTAACAGAGAAAAATGTTTTGGGTGTTTCTGTTTTGTTTTTTTTTTAAACATGTTATAAATATAAAAGTCTGCTTCTGGTTTTTGAGATTGTTTCTAGGTTGATGCATGAATTGGTAGAAAGACTGTCAAAACATGTACAACTTCTTTAGCAGAGTTGTGAAAGCCTGAATGAACTGCAGGCTGTATCAGAAAATAACGGAGTAGGAGCTTTATCCTAAAGGAAGATGTTATCATAAAAAGTAACAAAATTATTTGAAAGACATGGTACGAATGCACTATCAGCCCCAAAAAACTCCACAACGAACTCCTTTCCTAAAAAAACCCAGACAAACAAACAAAAACTCATAAATTCTATGTACTGCAGCAAAATTTCAATTCAATATTTGGGACCAAAGATATTTGAAAAATGCAATTTTCAGACACTAACTTTCAGTATTTAACAGGGCAGCAATAGTAAACAGGGCAAATCAACTATCATAATGGTAAATCAACTGTTTTGAAAGCCAGCAAAAGACGACCTTTTTAGACTGGCTGAATACAATCAACAAAATCCAGATTTTCCATATGTGCTGTTCTTTGCAATGAACAAAATACTTAATCAAGCAAAAGAAATGTGACAAAGGTAACACTTTATGCAACTTTTCCTTGTGTTCAGAAATAGCTTTTCTCCATTATAAAGCAGGTGAAATGCCGACACTGGAAAACCTATGCACAACTCAGTTCTCATCTCACCATTAAAGGATCAGTGATGTCAACCAAACACTGCTTTACCTTCTTCTTCAAGATCCGTATTTCTTGCAGAAGTATGTAGAAGGGCAGTATGTCTGCCAGCTCCCGTCTGCTCCTTTCATATGAAAGCCAGCAGCAATAATCCCCAGTACCCTTTAGGAACAAGCAGTGAATTTATCATATCTGTTTGTAATGCCCTTTGGGACTCTTCAGGAAGAAAGGCACTGTAAATGTAAGCTCATTATCATCATTAACTCCTTTTATACACCAGCTGAGCTCAGAAGGAACAAATGGGAGAAAAATGGAAGGGGAAAAAAGGTTAAATGTATTTGCCATTCTCTTCTTTTCCTGGTAGGTTTTACCATTTCCTAGTTAGTTTTTAACATTCATAGATAACTTTATTAGATTAAACTTATTATTTATTATGAAGTCTTAAAATTAGCTTGGTCATTTTTCTCCATGAGATTACATTTATATTGCTAAGGAAGAAGAAGAAGAGAATGGCTTGACTTGTATTTAGGGACACGCAACACAGCAGTGCCTAACTTACTACACGCTTCCATAAGCTTAGAAACACTTCCAGGTTTCCACAGTTACACCTCACCTACATGTGTGAGAGAATGGTTGGAGAAAAGGAAGAACTTTCTGTTTGTCCTGTTTGTGTTTTCTGGGTAGCTGTCATGGACATTTTTCAAGGAAAAACAGCACAGCACCTTCTCAAACTGCTTTATGGGAAAAGTATTAAACTTTTAAACTAGTTGGGCACAATTTGCACACAAGCTCTAAAAAATGGCAACTGGCAGGGTGATGGAGAATCCTTAAGGGTACTTATAATTTTATATAGTTACTGCATCCACATTCGGCAAACTGTCACCCGAATGAAATAAGAATCAGAGAAACAAGAACTATGAAGTTTATCTGACTCTACAAATGCAAGAAAGAAAACCATACACAAATGTGCATAGCAGGAAAGAAATCCGTGGAGACGCTTCTGATGCTATCCCACTGCGGGATGATGTGTGAACACCATCTCCTTCCCTCAGCCTGCTACTTCGTTTTGCGCTCTCCCAGGGGAACACGCACCCGTCCGTGGCCTCTGTCCCTGCAGCAAGGTGCCCTCACGGCTCCTCTGCCGCCCCGGTGCCCACAGCTTCCCCCACCGCTTCCCACCCACCCTCCGTTCCCACGGCCCACGGTTCGTGCCGGGGCGAGACTCCCGGTACCAGAGCAGGGCGCTTTGCTCGCCCGTCGCTTCCCTCGGCCCCGCTGGCACCCGCGGCCCGAGGAGAGCAGTGAGACGCTGAGACCGGGGCGCGCCGGTGGGCTGCGGAGAGCCGGCGGCGGGGATGCGCCAGGAGGAGCCGCATCCCCGCGCGGGGCCGCATCGCCGCAAGGAGAGCTCTGGGGGCCGGCGGGGAGGGCAGAGCCCGGCCCAGCCCCACATCCGCCCCTCGCCCCGGCTCCCCGGGCGGGCGGTGCCTCGGCCCCGCGGCGCCGCCGGGCGGCGCTTGCGCACTGCGGCCGCCGCGCCGCTCGCCCGCCTCTCCGGCGCGCCCCGAGAGCCACGGCGGAGCCGGTCCGAGCCCAGCGAGTCGCGCCGAGCTGAGCGGGGCCGGGGCCGCGCGGAGCCGGCAGTAGGAGCAGAGCCCGCCGTAGACCAGCCCCTGCCTGCCCGGGGAGCCGTGGCTGCCGCCCCGCTTCTCCTGGTGCCCGCACGACTCGGGAGGCAGGAGCAGCCCCGAGGGGTCCGTCCCGGGGCTCTGCCCGCCCGCTGCCGGCAGCGTCTTTGCCGCCCCGGCCGTGCTCGCCGTCCCCTGCCCCCGTGCGAGCGCTTGGGTGTGCAGTGATCGATCCCGGCAAGAGTTTTGCAAAGCTCTGAAACACCCTGAGCTGCGCGCAACAACCTGTGTTCTCCGAGGTGCTGGAGATGAGGAGTTAGTGTTCACGACCGCCCGGCGAGGGGAGGTGTCTTCCTCAAGGGACCTTTCCTGACCCGTAGAGCCACTGGCTGCCCGCGGCGGCGGGAGGACGCAAATGGGCAGCACGAGACCGGTGCGGCTGCTGGCGAGGAGGCAGCGGTCCCGGGAAAGGGCGGAGCGCCGGGCGGGGGTTCTCCCGGCTCTGCACTTGCTACATTAACTCGGCGCGTCGGAGACGGCGACACAACTTTCCGGGTCTGCCCTGGGCATCGGCGACAAGACCCTCCTCGCCGCTCCGCTCGTCGCGCCCCCAGCGCCGGCCGCTGTCCGCGGCGGACCCCGGCGGCAGCGGGAGTCGCGCTCCGGCGGCAGCGGCGTCGCGGCTGCTCCTGGCCCGGCCCCGGCCGGGCAGGCTG